>JAOWBB010009728.1:0-192653 GCA_028565995.1 Ricinus marginatus
CAGTGCTAAAAAGGGTCGGAATTATTATAAAATGTTTAAAACATTTCTTTACAAAATTAAAATGTAAAAAAAAAAAAAAATAAATAAATAAACAAAAATAAAAATAATAAAAAAAAAAATATTTTTTAGTCAAATGTGATAAGATTTTTTAGAAACTGAAAAGACATTGGGAAAGCGAAAAATTGATCTTGGAAAAAAGATTTTAATTTGAGCATTTTCGGTCTCGTTCCAGAATCAACACAGTCATCAAATTATTTAATCGAAAAAAAAAATATAAAAAAAAAAAAAAAATTTTGTGTTAGGTGTAAAGTATAAATTTCTGCCATTATTTTCATTTAACTGATGCAAGTAAATCATTCAAAAACAAATATATAAATAAGAGGAAGGTAATAATTTATGTAACTTTTAAAATTTGAATCTCCTGTGTAGCTCACGTTATAAAAAGGCAAAAAATTAAAAAAAAAAAAAAAAAAAAAATCTGCTGAATGATTGCAAAGATAAAACTGGGAAAATTCCTAGGCCTAGTCTTATTGTCAAATTTTCAGGTCTTTTTCCCATATGAAAATTGAAATTTTCTTCTTCAATCATGGTGCAAGCAGATTTTTTTTTTTTATTTTTTTTTTGTAAATTATACTCTGTTTTATTCAGTAAAAATATTAAATTTTTTTTTTAGACGTAATCTCAACTTTTAATAGGGTTAAGAATGATTTTTTTAATTTCTAAAACTAACTGTATTCCGAATTTCAACTTCATCAAAATATTATTTATTATTATATGCAAACAGTAATTATTCGTGATCTCTATATTAAGATAAACTAATAAAACGTTAACAGTTAATTTTTCTTGCTCTAAAAGATTTTTTTTTTTTTTAAATCCGTTTTCAAATTATTAAAACCTTTTTTTTATTTTGCGTGATCTTCAAGTTTTAAAGTGATCTCAGATGATCAGGGGGTGGTCGTTTATGCAAGGGGATGATAAGATTTACGATTCGAGTTATCGCCGGAATTCGTTTTTACAATGAAAGTGGACATATCATTAAAATGATTTTGACGATGATTAAAACATATCTTCATAACAAATCTTATGATTTTTTTTCTTTTTTTTTTTTTTGCACGCTACAGGACATTGTTTTCGAATAAAAATCGGGATAAATTGATTTCCGACTACTTACCAATTCCCAACGTATCGTTCGATGAGCTCCTTGATTTTTAGAGTAATTTTAAAATTTAATCTTTAGTTTCTTTTAAAACTGTCATCATTTATTGCGTGTCTCACAAGTTATTTCGTCAAGCACCATTTGAAATTTGTCAAATGCAATTACTTATGACAGCAACTCTCAAAAATGTGAGTTTTTGAACAATTTTTTACGATTCTCCATGAGTTTTTTTCCGGCACATATCAAGTTCAAGTTCCCCCCTTCCGAAATTTACTAATTTTAACATTCAGAAGATCCGTTGCCTTCAAAAAAAAAAAAGGAATTTGTAATGATGCAAGCTCGGTAACCCCACAGTTTTTTTTCGTTTGAGAAGAATAGTATTGAAATATCTTGATGTGATGAAAATTAGTATTGAAATATTTAATACAAAAATCTAGGAGGCCTTCAGACTGATTTGAACGATATCGAAGGCTCCACAACTATGGTTAAAAAAAAACTTTTAACGGCTTTCTGCTTTTCAGCTGTTAGGTAATAATACCATTGTCGTAGTTTCGAAAAAGAACATTAATGTGGCCAGACAAGGTTAAAAACATATTTACAGCTGTTCACATACCGTGAAGTTTATTTATTACCTATTAAAACATTATATAGTGAAAAATAATTATGCTGGCTTTGATTTTATTGTCAAATCACCGTTTAACTGACGACGCTTTAAAACATCGTCATCATAATATGTATGTATATGCAAAAATTTACGTTACGACTTATGTTTTGTTCACTTAGCACACATCAAAAAAAAAAATCTGCAAAATAATTTTCTTTAATTGTAGGAAAAATTATAGCTGAAAAATTTTGAGTAATTACTAAATAAAAAAAAATCATATAAAAGGCATTCAGAATTGAAAAAATAATTGAACAGTTTGTATTTATAACTTCAGTGAAAATAATTTTAATATTATAAAATGACTCATTGGTAAACATAACTTTATCAGTTAATTTTGTTTCCCAATTAAAACTTTGAAATATAAATTAAAAGTCATTCATTGAAATTCATTTGAACAAAAACATTATATGTTGTTTTGAATAATGCTGAAATAAATACAATCTGTTATGATATTTATTTCATTATTTGTGTAACAATGTCAGGATCATGATGTTTTTTCGTTGAAATTTTTTTCACATCTGAAAACATTGGATTATTTTAAATATTTTAAAGCCAAACTCTATTCTGATTAAATTAACTTATTCTTTCAGAAATTAATTGTACACAGTCAAATGTAATTTTAAAGAGTTATAACCATTTTAATTTATCTTTTTTTATTATTTATGTTTAACCTATCTTGAAAATTTTGAATAAACAAGCAATAATGTACTTATTACTTGTTGGTAATGGAAATATTTAAAAGAAAATTCTTGCATTTAATTAATGATAGCGTAAAATTGCTTTGGAAATTTCTTTTCAAATATGCAATGTCACTGGTACAAAGAAAAGTGTAGTATATGATTTTGAATAAATAGATATGAAATCAGCAGTTTTATGAATTATGGACAATAATATTGCCTTATAATAGAGTGAAATTATTGCACCAAACTAGAGGTGAAATATTATTGTTTCAGATTCATTTAAATATTAAAAATGTATAAAATAGCTCCGGTTTTTTCCGTGAAACAAGCTCTTTATCACGTCCATTTTCAAAAAATTGCCGAAATATTTTTTTTCTATTTAATTTTTTTAGATCGGTATGAATTTTGGGAGCACCATAAGAAAAGTAACCATGCATTATAAATGCAGAAATGGGAGGTATCCAAGGAGTTCCGGTGTTTCACGTTTTCCTGTGCCGGATAATAAAGTTTCTTGGTCCGTTCTATGGGATCAATATGCTCCAGTAAAATATACCTCGACATCCGTAATAAACCAATCTTGGTCGGATCCCGATTTGGAGGAAATAAATTTCCAACCGAAGTGGAACGCTCTGGATGGCAAAGTTGACCGGAGAAGTCATGTCTGCACGTACGATGTTCAGAACGGTGCGCCCGTTAATCCCATTGGCCGAACGGGTATAACAGGGAGAGGATGTCTCGGTCGATGGGGACCTAATCATGCTGCTGATCCACTCGTCACTCGGTGGAAAAGAAATGAATTCGGTGGAATTGAAAAGGATCCAGAGACCAATAAGCCCGTGCTGCAGTTCATTGCCATTGAACGCAGGGATTCTCACGAATGGGCCATTCCCGGTGGAATGGTAGATCCCGGGGAACAAGTCTCCGCTACGTTGAGAAGGGAATTTATGGAAGAAGCTTTAAATTCTTTAAATGCAGATGGTAATAGGAAGCGTAGCATAGAATTCAGTTTAAACGAATTTTTTGGCAGTGGAACCGAAATTTATCGAGGTTACGTGGACGATCCAAGAAATACGGACAATGCGTGGATGGAAACGGTTTGTACCAATTTTCACGATGAAGAAGGTTCTTTCGTTGGAAAATTGAAGTTAGATGCGGGAGACGATGCTGTGAACGTCAGATGGTTGGACATTCATTCCGATCTGCGATTATACGCAAGTCATTCCGATTTCATTCGAACAGCAGCAGAGAAGCACGGCAGCTTTTGGTGAATCTTTATGCTTTTGAGTATAATCGTTCCCGGTGGAGAAATATTGCTGGAAACTCGAACATTTTCATATTGCAGTTGAATATCACGTTTTCCTGTGGCAAATTTATTACCTAATACGATCAGTACCTGAAATTATCTGACAGGGTAATTTGTGCATTGAATTAATTCATCAGCATGAGAAATTGTTGGCTCCGAAAGTAATGTGTAGACAAAACATGAATTTATGAATGGTAATTGATTGCACTTCATCTGAAAACGAGATAGATTATTATTCGCTAAACTAAAAATAATAATCGAAAATAATGCAAATTTATAAATTTCTCTGAACAGTTTGATACAGTTGCGGAACTGGATGATTCGTGTTTCACTTTAAAAAAAACGATTATGTTTTACGGATTTTCATTAATTATTTAATATTATCAGACTCAAACAAGACAAATGTTATTTAAAATTAAATTGAACATTATATATAATTTTTGCTTTTTTGGAAATTGAATAACTCATTTTTAATCATATATTCTTTATATAGTTAGAAAAATTTAAATTATTCATTATTTTTCTGTATTGATTAACGCGAATACGTGCTAATGTGAGAAGCATATAATAAAATAAAAGTGATAATTTATTTTTATTAAGTATAATTTTCAAAAAAATTATTAATATTTTTTTTTATTGCGAATTGACCAAAATGTAAGTTAATAAATCTCTTTGTGTGCTTATGTGCCATTTGAGTCATAATTTTTAATGCCTTTTACATAATTGCTGTGTGAAAGCTGCAAAATAGTTCGGCAATTAGGAAGGTGAAAACTCACATTTTCAATCACCGCTGATTATATGGAATTTTTTTTTTAATATAAAGAACTTTCGATAAATCTGGGAAGTTTTCCCCATCTGTGCAATATTTTAACTGGTTTTGTCGTTCGGCATTCAGCAACGTAGCGAAAATTTTTCATATTTGGCACATAAGCCCGAAGATTTTTATAACTTCCTTATTGAAACGAGCTCAGTTTCTTTCCGTACAACTTTAAGAATAAATTCAAAAACAAAGCAAAACGATTTTGCCGTGTTTCACCGAAGCTTCATCTTCCTATCGCTCATTTTTATAAAAAAGCTTTTAAGTTAGTCAGGCGCAAGATTACAATGTTTTTTAACCATAAAACGTAAAAATTAGTTTATTATACGCATCGCAATTGTTTTCTCTAATTTCATATAAAAATTAGTTTTCTGTTATTTTCGCGGAAGGCGAAAACAAGGCGCTTATCCTGAAATGGTAGAAAACTTTTATTACAAATATTTTTGCGACTATAAAATTCAGGCTTTTTCACGATATTTTTAACCTTATTTCATCAGAACGAATCGTCATTCACATCGACGGCCTGATATTTATAAAATTTCATTTAAAAAGCGAAATCATTCTTCAGGATAATTCATAAAAAAGAATTTTAGATAACATTGGCATTAAGAGTAAGAGCAAAATGTTTTTCCTTTCCCTTATTGCAGAATTGCATAAATCCGAATCGCAAGCATACATTTCTTCTTCGGTCATGATGTTTTTCTTCTTGTAACCTTTATCGAAATCGAGTTTGTTTGGCGATGCCATTAGACAGTTGCGGTAAAACATGAGAAGTTCACCTGAAATTCAGCACGAACTCAAAAGAGAATTTTCGTTTTAAATTTCTTCAACTGTATTTTCGAAGCGGGGAATAAAACTCTGTTTTAGGAGTTACACTTTTAGACACAATAAATTTCTTTTTTTTTTTCCATATTCTCATTCATGTGAGCCGCGATTTGATATTCTTGTCGGATTGGAAAAATTTAAAGAGAATGCTCTCTTTCTAAGGCATGTTCTCAGTTTTTTGACACCGAAAAATTAACGTTTCAAAAAATTTTCGCTCTCCCTCCATTATTTCCATTTAGATTAAACCCGAAAATTCGTCGAAATCGTTAAGAGGCAAATAAAATTATCATTTACCGTTGCTGTCTAAAATTTTGACAACCTCGCATCCCAGGTAGCAGTTTATGTATCGCACTCTATGTTCGTCGAAGTTACCCGTCGAGCATCTGTCTGGCTCCACGTCTTTGTCTCGGGGATTCCAGCTACAGACGTAGCAATTAACGGCTTCTGTTTCTGCAAATTAATCAGGGAATGAAACGGAGAAACACGAGGTGAGACCTTTTCCGCTTCAGAATGTAATAATTATTTTATCACATTTTTAACATTTTCATTTTAATTTACCTACTTTTGTTCGAGTCGAGTAAAAAAACAATTGTCAACATCCACGCCGGTAAAACCGTGAGTTCCATCACTGACGTGGAATCTGCAAAGAAAATAGCACTTTTATGTATGGCAGTTCTAAACGCCCCGAAATGTTTGCGAGTGTTTTGGGAAGAATAAGATGAACCCAACGCTCCCGAAAAAAAGATACTTCGGCTTCGACCTCCATTTTGAGAGTCCCGCAAATCATTTGCATAAAACACTCAAAATAACATCACCTGCATTGCGGGGCATCGGAAATGACCAAATTTCGGTTGCAGATTAAAAAAAAAGGCTTTAAAATTTTTAATTTTTTCGCGTCAGATATCTTGTTTCGTAATTGGTCAATTTATTATTGCGAATAATTCTCCGAATTACGAGTTTGTGGCAATAACAACAAATTCATCAAGTTAAAGTGGTCGAAATAAAATGTTATTAATGTTTGGCTAACGCCAAAGATGAAACTTTACCATTCTCGTTGCGCATTGCGCTTGGACAACTGATCATTAACAAGAATTAAAGTTAATTGTAAAGCTCTTTCACATTTTTTAAATCGGGCTTTTCAACTTTCGGCCAGCAGCAATTTTCGTTTCCTGCGTCGGTTGTCTTGCGCCGGAGAGAGAGAGAGAAACATCCACTTGGAATTCGGATTCGGGCTTCACGAGAGCGGGGATTGCCTTTGGAAACCTGGGCGGTACCCGAGTCCACGCTGTGCGCCGCAGAGTAACCCTGCAGCCGGTTTTTAACAGAACGAATTTCTGATTCTGACTCTCGCGAAGAAGTCGTGGGCATGTTTGCGTCCGGTTTCGACGGCATTTTCGGTAAATTTCTCGGCATTTACCGGCGAAAGGGATTGGATTAGATTACCCGCTTCTACTCTCGAGCCGTGCCCGATCGTGATGCGGAAAGCGCACTCCAGTCGAAGGGGCTGCCGTCACCTCAAGATGCGCGGCGATCAAAGCGCACTCCCTCAGGAAGGAAATGCGGCATAAATGAATGGCGATGAGGTGAAAAAGCTGCGGAAACAAACGTTAACCCAATGAACTGATTTTGGGGGAACGTGTCTTGTGGGGTAAGTCTCGCTTCATTTATTTCATGCATTATTCATGGGCAGTTGGCATCGGCGTCGGCACAGCCGCCCCTGCTGGTGCCACGCAACTTCCTCCGCGGTGGATTCGAGAATCAAATGCTCGGTGGTTTAAGCGTTACCTCGAGACGAACTCTTTCTTCCGAGGGAGGCCAGCATAATGGGCAAATTAATAGTTTCCGATTCAATTGAATTTGCCGTTTGACGTGAATAATTGAATTAGAACAAGCGTTCGGGCGACCCGGCAATGAGCTCGGTCCATTCTCCGCGCCCGCCCTGCCAGCGTTAATGTGAGATCACCAATTTCTGCCCGAAGCTCATTCAACCAATTTCCTTGACTTCATTTTTCCCGAAAAGCTTCAATCTAATTATTTCCACTTATTCCTCGGCCGCGGTCGGATCACGCGGCGGAAAACCCCGCTCCCGGTCGGAATTTGGGGACGGCAAACGCCTCGGGATCCGCACCCGGAAGCTGCGACGGTTCCGGAGCGCACCCGCGCGAGGTGCGATTTCGCAACCCCGAACCCCACGACCGTTAAACCGTTTCCCCTTCCGGTGGCGTCCGGAATCAGGTGTGCCGGCGGTGCTTTGCGCTCGAGTAATTTTCCCCTCATTTGCAAGTGTTTCGTGGGAGCCAAAGCGTTCGCATCGCCCGTGGGGATTTTTCTTTTTTTCCCCGACTTCGGTTCTTGAGGTACTTGAAGCTTTCTTTGGGTGAAATTCGCGAAACGCGCGAGGAGTTTTCGTCCCCCCCGTCTTCTCCATGGTCTCGCGGCGCGACTCCTGTCGTGCTTTCTGTCGCGCTTGTCGCGCATCGGGATGTGACCCGGCTTTCGGAACCATTAAACTGTCCGGGACGGCGGAACGGTAAACGTTTCGCACGAAAAACGCGTTGTGAGATTGTCATTCTGCCGGGAAATGCCCTTTCATCGACGAGATTTAAATCACCGTCCACGGGCGATTTCTTCCCCCCGAGCCGTTTTCAAACTCCGCGAATGTAATTGCAATTACGACAGCTCGATCCCGAATCCGTCCATCCCGTTGGCGCGGCACTTTTGCGACGACTCTTCCCTTCTTCGACACCATCCTTCGGAGGTGTGGAAAGTGGGCGAAACCGGGAACGTTCGGAGAGCGTGCGCCTCTGAGTGGTTGTGCTGAATGAAAAATCGGGAGGAGAACGGGATAAATAAGATGAGAATGTGGGTAGTCCGTAATGGGATAAGTGCGGAGGCGAGGGAGGCGCCCACTCGCCCGGGTCCAATATATCTTAATAAAAGTACAACGCGGCGGCAGCGGCCAACAACCAATTTATGCATCTCGAATCCGAGTCTCGCGAGGAATCTTCTCGGCAGTGATTTCGGAAGCGTTTTGCGGGCCGCCGTCAGTTCGAGACGCAAGCGGCAAAAGCGGCGCAGAATGAAAACCGGCCCCTGACCTCTTGCTTCGGGGACAACCCGGAAAATCTCGTTTGAAACAAACGGCCATTGCTGCTTTTTAAGCCTTTTACCGCGAAATTACCGCTCCCACCGGAAAAACCCCGGTTTTGCGTGCCCGGCTCTCGAGACTCTTCCATATCACTCGCAAGGCGGTTTGTTTTGAAATCCCAATGGGTTATTGCAGGCGGCCGAAAAAGGTCTTGGAACCTTAAAGAGATAAAAATAACAAGCAGGAATCGCTGAAATCTCGCGTTTGCTCGGCGGCCGCACACGTTTATCAGCCCGTGACCGAAACCCGAATGTTGGAAAGTCGGAAAATCACTGAGAAAGTGATTAGCAGGCACCGGAAGATGCGATGGACGAAAATTTTTCCTTGCATCCGACTTTGCGATAACGCTTCGGCAAGCAAAGCAGAATTCTGTCGTGTCGGTACTTACGGCTCTCCAGCACCAGATTTGGGAAGCAGAAAAGCGCAGTTTCGGTGATCGGTAATTTTCGGTATTTTTGAAAAAAAAAAAAAGAAAAATGCTAACGACGAAACTCACAATAAATTAATAAAAATTGATGCGAAAAACGTTACTTTAGCCAAATTTGCATTGAAACCATGGCGCGAAGAATGGAGGGAATTAACTGAGGCGACTCGGCGCGTTCGAATTCCCCACTTGTGTCGGCAGCTTCCTTCGTTTCCACTCCTTCGGTCGAAACCAAGGCAGGCGCTGCCTCCGCGATACCGCTTGAGTTCCTGAACGTGTTCTCGATGAGGAATCGATGACGGATGAAACCACTTCCTGAACGGAGAAGTGGGGAGGGTAAATGACGGAGGCCGCTGCGAAATATCCGTGCTGGATCGTGCCCGTTCGGGGTTTCGGTTCGAGATGGTCGAAGATAAATTCCCCGCGTCCGTCGTCGTTTCAACGAATTAACAGAAATCCTGCTTGCGTCTCCGCCTGTCCCATCGGATTCGATGAGTTTACGCGAATAACTCTGAAATCAGTTTCCTCCGCGCCTGAAAGTTTGAGATTTTTTTTTTTTTTTTTGGCCGTTTGCAATCTTGTTGCACGAAAAGTATTTCCGAAATGTGTTTCAACTTGAAAGTCTCTTAGAAATTTCGAATCTCCCTCCCGGACCACGGATGATTTTCTAAACGGAGAGCGTTTACCGATCGGTCGGTCAGTCGGTGAATTTCCCGCTCTTCTGATCCGACTGAACGGATTTGCCCGAGGACAGAATGCTGGTGCCCGTGCTTCGGTGCCCACGCGACTTCCGTTCTCTCACGTAGGACTCATCCGGTTTCCACACGTCGACACTTCGCAGCACAATCAGCTCCTTCCACCTCTCCAAAACGCTCCTGTGAATTATTCGGCAAAGTGAGAGGAAGAATTCGCGAAACGGGGAAGAAATATCGGGAAACCGACAAACCCGCATAGGTGCCTGATTTCTTCGCAGTTCGGAAAGAAAGTCAAGATGACTTCGATGCAGGGAATGGCGACGGTTTCGAGAAGGCAGATTTGGAAATCGGGTACGAGCGCTGCGTGCTCTCTGTCCATTATGGGCGCGGGAGTGAGACCCATGGAACTCTCCAGGTCGCCCTGAAGAGTGAAAAAGTGGCAGGTTTTTGGGTTCGGAGACGAAGAAAAAGGGAAATGCGAGTACCCACTTGGGCGAAGAGCTCCTTGCAGTAATTTTCGGCGTTTTTTCGAGCGACGTCAAAAGTTCTTAGGTTGGGGGAAAACTGTGCGCAGTTCATGACGAATCCTTTCATCAGAGAGCGGTGGGTCGGATCGTCCCAGTCGAAACGATCTTCGTTGATGAGAGCGATCAGGTTCCTTTTGGATCGGAAGAAGAAGGAAAAGTTAGTTGCCAGCATCAGGCGATGCATTTCGTCGACGATCTCTCCGTATTCGCTCTCCGTGAATTTGGACAGGAGTTGGCTGGCCTGAAAGGAATACAGGTACGCCCTCAGTTGGAGGTTTGCGTTGCACATTCACGCCCTTCCGTCGATCTCGAGAACGAACCTGTATCAGGAGCAGGGTGACCTGGAAGTGGTGCTGCTCGAGCGGGAAATCCTCGTAGAGCTGTGAGATGGGACTGTTTTTCAGCTCCAAAAAGCTGTTGCTTGTGCCGCTGTGATCCACATCGGTGCACAGTGCCGCGATTAGCAGACTCACTATCTGTGATGAAAAATACGGGAAAAACTTCCGGGACATTTTCACTTTTCGGTGGCGAACCGCGATCGTCCGACCGAATGCAGCTCCTTTAAAATGACGTCACGGCTACGCACCTCTACGGTGGTGAACTTATTCGCGTTCCTGCTGAGGAGGTTATAGACGAAGTGGAACACGCTGAAGGCGAAGCCGAAGTTGTGATACGGCACCGGTCGGTAGGCTTTCTTCACGCTCAGCACAAACGAAACGAGGCTGGGGTGGTCAAAAAGTGACGGAATCAGTCCGGAGCCGAGGAACGCGAAGAGAAGGTACTTGGGAATTTCGTCCTCGTAGACGAAGTCGTTCCAGTCGAACCTGGAATGTGAGAAGCGTTCGAGGAATGCGAGGCCGGCCGGAGGCGACGCCTTCGGACGAGCGTCCAGACCTGAAGAATCCCGGAGGCATCTGGTGAGAGTTCAGGACCGGCAGAGACTTAAGGGTGTTGAAGTCTTCGAGCGAGGGTTTCGTGTGGAAGAACAGGAGTTCCTCGGCGATCTTCAGCTTGAGACCCTGTGCGTATGAGCGCTCGAATAAGTCCAGGAGTAACCGGAGTTCGCGCGATCGTCGGGAGGGCGACCCACCTCGTGCCTGGTCTTCCTGACGAGTTCTTCGTGCTGGCAGATCAGTGAGGCGTACTTGGCGAACAGCTTCAGCACTCCCGCATCTTCCTCGGAGAAGGAGCGACGCGTCAGGTTGTTCGCGAGTTTCAGCACACCTGAAGACGAAGGCGAAGAACGAGGATGGGAGCCGAAGCGCTCTGATCGGGGTGGCAAAGGGCTCTGATCACTAACCGATCACTCCGTCGGTCTTCTTGACGGGAACCGCAACGATCGATCTCGAGCGACACTCTGGGCCGTCCAGGGCGGCATCGAAGCGAGGGTCTTCGTAGGCGTCTTCAATGATGACCGTTTCTCCCGTTCTGGCCACGTAGCCTGGCAGCCCTGGCTGTTCGTACTGGAACCTGCAAATTTTCAAGGCGGACTGAAAATTCCGCCGGCGGAGGGTTGCTCACCGAGTTGCCCCGCCGGCTGGTCCGTGCGCCGAATGCCGCGAATGGGAAATTTGACCGAGTGCTGACCTGACTTTTTTCTTTTTCTTATACACCGCCAGTTCCTTGCTCTTGTCTATCGCTTCTTCGTATACCTCGCTAAACAGGATTTCCTTCGTTCCCGGAGGAACGGTCTCGTCCATGAGGTAAAAGGAACACCTTTCGGCTTTAACCGCGGCTTTGGAAAATACCTGAAAAGGGGAACAAGCGATCAACGCGCTGCCAAGGTGAAGAGCGGACGGCGGTTGTCCGGGCAGGTTCGTGACACCCACCATCATGTCGGAAATCGCCTTGTGGAAAGTGAGGACCTCCTCGAAGTACATTCGCACCAGCGACAGGAGATAGCGATGAATTCTGTCTTCTTCCACCAGTTTGAGCCTTCCGGAGTTCTGCTCGACTCCGATTCCCATCCAGCCGCAGAGCGCCGTGCACACTTGGAGGCTTACCTGGCAGACGAAACGAGGGAAGCTTATTTTCGGGGCCGACTGCACCTTCCGAACGATCGGGGCGAGGTTCCTTCGCGCGCCTACCTTGTCGTATGCCGGCTGACGGATGTCCCGATACAGCTCGATGACGGCGATGCAGTTGCCGTCGCCGTTGGTGAGGACCGGCACGCAGAGGGCGGCTTTGACCGTTTTGCCGGTGGCCGGAATGCCTTCGGGGAACCGCGGGTCTCCCAGAATGTCGTGCGTTATCACGCATTCCTTTGTGAAGGCGACGTGGGCTGCCAGCGTGTTTCCGGTTTCTGCAAGGAAATCAAATCGTGGTATCGATCAACCGGAGACGAACGCCGCGCGTGCGGCCATCTTGGATAAAGATCCTCAGGTAAGATAACGCGTCCACCCTCACCGATTTTGTATTTGACCAGAAATCGATCGTTGCCTTGCAGATACCTGGGGCACAGAACGATGATGCCCTGCTCGTGATCCGTCAGGTAGAGGTTGACGCTTTTGGAGGAGGTGGCCGCTCGCAGGAGCTCCGCCGTCTCGTTCAGGATCGTGGCCAGCTTGAGTGGGTCCGCGAAGGAGCCCTCGAGATCGGCAAGGAGCTCCGCGGGCTTGGCACTCAAGTAGAGCTGTCTGCTCTTCTCGGCGACGAAGTCTGCCCTGACATTTTGACGCTTCCTCAGCGTTTTGAGAAAGGGCGCGAGAATCTTCTCCGGTGCCCACCGATCCTCCTCTTCGCTCTCCTCCGCGGTCGCCTGCTCCTCTTCGTCGGAGAGGTACAGATCGTCCATTTTCCAAAACGGAAACCGAATAAATAACTTTCGAAAATCTCGGAAACAAAACAAAATGCGCGTGGCGCCATTTGTCGATGCTCCCATGTTACTGAATGAACAAATTGTTTGGGCCCGAACAGGTAAAGATCGGAAAATTGATCCCCGAACGCGGGGACGCACCGGAAACGATTCCAGCAGAAGCTTCTCCCCTTCTCACCCCCTCCCCCTCTCGACACGGAGAAATCCGCTTCGGGCCCGATTTCGCTGCCGCTGGCTGCAAAAGTAATCAGGCACTTTCGAACCGCTGCGGGAAATGCCTTTGACTCTGTTGGACTTGGTTAAATCAATTGTTCGGTGGCTTGTTATCAGCGAATCTGACAAATTCGGATCTGCCGTTTTGTGATCCAACCCGCGGGATACCGTGCGATCGGATCACTTGGGCGAAGAGTTTTTGGTGGTCGAGATCAAGTCTCGTTTTCCTGTCGGAAACGCAATTTTTTAATTGTCCGGGGCTCGACTTTTTCTCCGGTTTTTTTATGGTCGCTTTGAATCGCGACTTTTTCAACTTTGCGGCGTGAAAATGAAAAAAAAAAAATAATAATAAAATGCTTTCTAAAATTATATTTTCGTTTATTATATAGTAAGAATAATTTATAATCAATTTCCGAGACTACGAGAGATTAGCGAAGGAGAGGCTCCAAATCCGGCTTTGAATGGCGGAAAAAGGGAAACCTGAAAACAAAAAGCTTCTTTTAGGCTTCTTCTTCTTCTTCCGGGGATGGCAACCGTCTCGCTAGAGGCGAACGTGACCCACAGAACGGAGCGCAGGCGGCGGGATTCGGAGCAGACGGAGCAAATCGGGGAAATCTTCACGTCAGCAGCTCGTTCCTGATCCGGCGGAGCACCTCAACTTGGTCCGAATCTCTGAGCGCCTGGTGGCGCCGATAAAGCACCGGACAGTCCAGGGATTCGCAGTCGGTCGACGTGGTGCGTCCGCAGCAGGAACCGCAAATCTGCAGCAGAAACGGGGCGTCATTACCGGGCGGACAAGAGGACGAAGCGCCGAAATTGACGTCGGGAATAACTCGCCTTCGTTATCGCGTCGCGACGCCTTTCCAGAACCCTCATTTTTTCGCCGAAAACGGCGGCTACTTTTTGATCGTCCCGCCGACACGCGTCGCACACGGGAGCGTTCGTAACCTCGGAGCAAATGACGCAATCGACGGATGCAAAATACTGGGATATGGTGCTCCTCTTCTGGGCTTCCGACGTCCGCGTTGCCCTCAGCATTTTGTGGTATCTCCTCGGCATTTCCGCGTACCAGGAATTCACGTCGGCTCCCAGAAGGGAGAAACAGCGCTGCATGGGAGGAATGATCGCTTTGGTAATGTAGTAGACCGCGTTGATGCGGAGATTTCGGTCGGCGAAAAGGTCGTAGGGAGAGCGGACAAGACGGATCAGCGGCAGCCCCGGAGGTCCGTTGACGATCACGTAAGGCACTCTCTCCTTGACGCGAGGCTCGGCGCGTTTGTCCACCTGGGTCCACTGCCTGCGAAGAAGAGAGCGTGAGAGCGTTCGTTCCCTGCCGGCAGCGTCGTTCTTCCGAAACCCGATGTTCTTACTTCGCCAGCTGCAGGGCGGGAACGCAGGCTCCGGGACGATACCCGTGCCTCCCCCTGTACTCTTTGGCGAACGTCAAATCCTGGACGTTTACTCGGCCCTGGAAGAGCTTGGCAAACTGGCGAATGGCGTACTTCTTCACCGAGCTGATGTCCCTCGTGTCGAACAGTATCTGGAGAGCCTTCTGGAGAATTTTTGCCGTCGCCGGGCACCCGTCTCTGCGAACCGTCTCTATGCCTTTCGCGTCGTAAACGGGCTCTTCCTGATCCGGCGTTTCATACATGTATCCGACGTACCTTTTCTTCGTCTGCAAAAGCGAAGAAGTGCTGGAATAAACCACGTGAAGAGCGGCAAAACGTCGGGAGAAGCGAGAGACGCACCTGCAGAATGCTGGGCTGGTAAACTTTTTCCAATTTCAGCTTCACAGGTTTTGGATTGTCCAGCGTGACGGCCTCCGCGATTTCGCTTCCTATCCGGAAGGCTTCCTTCCGCGTCTTGCCGGGGGTCAGTACGAAAAGGGAATCGGTGTCTCCGTACACGACTCTGGCACCCCACTTCGGAGTGTTTTTCACCATTTCTATGGCTCTCTGCAGGGTTTCGCGGCCCTTGCTGACGATGCTGTCCCCGACCTGCGGTGTAAAATCGTCTCGCTTTATTCTCTTCGGAAACTCCGAGTTCGCGAATCGCGGACGTTCGAATCCCTTTGGACTCGTCCTTACCTCTACGGACGGCATCCTCCCGGAGAAATTGGCCGCCGTGTAGCCGTAGGTGACGTTCGCGATAAGTTTCAGGCCCAGCTGCCTCGCGTGCAGAACCTTTTGCAAAATTCTGTTGCTCTTGTGGTCCTTCATCGATTTCTTCACCATGAGCCTCGTCAACAGGATCTCCTCCAGCATGCTTGGCAGCACGCCCTTCCTCACGCTTTCTTTCACGAATGCGACCCCCGCAGGAGAGATGTGGATGTCGTTCTCGAGTTTTTTTAATTCCTCCGGCGAGATCTGCAGGTGAGTGCATCCGAATTCGAAGGGTTCCTCTCTGCAAAGGACAAAGCGAATTCGTCGATGAGACCTCGAAAGCCGCGTACGGGCGAATAAGCAGAATTTTCTACTGGAATTTCGCCTACCTTCCAAGCATTTCCACGCGGCCCAAGCACGTCGAGAAACAGTAGTTGTAGGCGATGATCATCGAAGGGTACAAGCTTTGGAAATCCAAAACGATAACGGGATCGGCGTAGAACATCGACTCCGGCTCCATGATCAGGGGGAGACTGGCGGGGGCTCGCATTGCCGCCCGCTGCTGGATGCTGGGAGAGCACGGCACGTAGTTCAATGGCTTAGCCAGGCGAAGCATCATCGACTCCACTCGGAACTGCGACCCGCGGGAGAAGACCTCGAAGAACTGAATCCCGAAGAGTCGTGCCAGTTCGCTGTTGCAGCCGATGAAGTCCAGTTGTTCCAGCAATCGCACGACACCTTCCACTCTGGTCACGTAGTACTCGACCGTAATGTGCCGGTATCGGCTGCTGGGATGTTCCCAGAAGTGCGACAGCAAACGATACGAATGGCGAGGGTGACGCTCGTGCACCAAGTGATACATTACGTTTTCGAAGGTGTAACTGGTGAGGGCGATCTGAAAAGGAAGAGGACGAATCAGAGCGGAGCCGAGGAACGGCTTCGACGCTCTTCGCACCTTAAAATGCGCACCTCGTGCCTCAGCAGTCTCCAGATGTCCAGAACGATCCTTCCGGTCACCCTGAGATGCCTCAGGTATCTCGGAAGATCCTCGAACTCCTTCTCTCCGCTCCCGTCGATCTGCTCTTTCCATTTCTGGCTGTCGTCCACCGATCGGCCGGCGCTGAGGAAAATGTTTTTCTCCAGGACCGAGCCCCTTTGGAAGAGGTAACCCCAGGAATGCATTTCGATTTCGTATCCAGCGAGGATGTCCGGATCCCAAACGCGGAGCAAGTCGACCACCTTATCCATGAGGGCGATTTCATCGGGAACGTAGTGGATGGTTCGGGACGGCGGCGCCGTGCCGGCGAGAATGCCATCGCCGACCGCGACGATTCCGGTTCGAGGGCGTTCGTTGGGGGCATCGGTGAAGACCGTGTAGAAAACCGCCCGCACCGGATCGTGCCGAGGGTCCGGACGCAGGGTGCCCCTGGTCTGGACGTGAAGTTCCAGGACGAGCAACGTGATGAGTTCGTGCTGCGAATAAACAACGAGAATTCGGTTATTTCCGGTTCCTTTTCGATCGCCGTACGAACGCAGTGAGGGAAGACTCACCGCCTGCACTGCTTTCGCGTTCTGCAAAAATTCCACGGAGTTTTTGAACCCGTACGTGTTATCCGGAGTGATCCCTCGGATTTCGAAGCTGGACTCCGATCGGCTCCTTCGCTCCCGGAACGCGTCCGGAAACTTTTCCTCTTTTTCCTCCGCTTCGCGGATCTCCAGCTGCCGTCCCTCGGCTATGGTCTGCAGCCTCGTGATCGGGGACACTCGCCTGGTGCCCTTTGCTTTGCCGAAAGGATCTCTTTTCGAGCTCCGAGAAAAGGAAGAGATCGATTTCGGCCCGCGCGGAGTGCTGCAGTGCAAATTTTCCGGAAAAGTGGGTGAGCTACCGGCGGAGTCGCCCTCGAGCGACGCTCTTCCCTGCGAACTCCAGGAATCGGGGCTGCCTTTGCTTTCCAAACCGTCCGCTCCGCTCGGTTTCTTCTCCGATGTCTGGGACGTCAGGGTAACGCTGAGATCCGCCTCGTCGCTCGAGTTCGAGTCCTGACCGGGACTTTTGGGCATCGCTATTCTTGCTTTTGCATTCTCCTTCGATCTGGAGTTTTCGATTTTTTTCGGCGGACGTTTCGATACCTCGAACCGAGAAGGAGGTTTCAAAATGGGAGCGATGACCACCTCTCTCTTGCCAACCAGTGCGGATCGGATGCTTTGATTTCCCCTTCCTTTCAGGTTGAGAGCACGCTCCCTGAGCGCCTCGATACCGAAAAGGTTCAGTGCGGACACGTGGGTTTTCAAACCGGCTGCGGAGTAGTTCTCAATCTTAAGCAGCCTCCCTCCCACTTCCATGGATTTCGAAATATCTTTCGGGTCGCTGTAGAAAGGTACCTGGGCGACGGTTTCGGGTATATCGAAATCCTTAAGGGTTTCTCTCACGTCCCGAAAGGTCGGCGGCTTCGTTTTGGGCGTGATTCTCGACATTCCCGTCAAGGTTTCAACGACTGCAGCGTCGGGAATCTCGACGACGTCGCCGAAGGGCGTTGCAGCCCGCGGAAAATCTCTCTTCTCCGGTGAGAGTTTCTCCAGGGAGGCGAACCCGGCGTGTGCGAGACCGGGTGACGCGTGACAGTGCAGCGAGGGCCCCGACAGATCGAAAGGAGAGATGTCGCGCTCCGTCTCGAACGAGTCTTCCGGCTTCAGGGAATCGTCCGAGTTCACCGCCAGATCGAGATCGCACGGGGAAGATGCTTCTTTCGAAACCGGCGTCACGTCTCGGGAAGGGGTGAACAATTCTCCGCTCAGATGAGGGTTGCTCTCACCGGAGGAGGGTCGACCGCCGATTTTCTCCGAGGAGAAAGAGGTTCCGCCGGAAACGTCCCTTTCGTTCGTTGATTTTTCCGGTTCGACGTTAGTTCCCGCAGCGGGTTTATCCGCCTCCGCACATCTCGCGTCCGTCTCGTCGCGTAAGTCGAAGATTCCTCGGACTTCCTCTTCTTCCGCCTGCATGGGCGAATCCTTCGATGGTTTCGGGGACGGGAAACGATCGCCGACACGCGTCCTGCACGTTTCCTCGCTCTCCGACACGATCTTCTGAAGCCTCCGCAGAGCTTTGCTGATGTAACTCAACGCTTCGTCACTTTCCGAGCTGCTTATGACATCAGTCTGGGGCACGTTGAAACTTTCCGCGTTCGCTCTCCTCGATTTCCGCGGCACCTTCCTGCGCCTCTTCTTTCGCTTCAATCCTTCGAACTTTTCGTCCTCCGAATCCCCAATGAAGTCCGACTCGTTCGTCACCGGCGACGGATTCGTTTTGTTTACCAGATCTTTATCGAACCGAGCGAGTTGGCGAGAGCTTCCAGAACCTTCTCCAAATCTTGTCAAATTTTTAGCCTCGATCTCTTGTTCTGCGCCTGGTTCAGCACTTGGCTCGTTCCTCTTTTCTTTGTAATCCTTTGGTGCTTCTGCATCCCTCTTCCTCCTCCTCCTCCTTCTCCTGCGACGAAAAGAAGAAACTGTTTTTAGTCAGTATGTAAGTCATTCATTTGCATTTCAAGCGGGAGGTTCGTCACTTTCATTCCGAATCGCTTTCGCGTCCGTCCGAACAATAAATTTTTCTTTTTTTATCTGCGGAGACGTTCCCCCGGGAACCGAATGGAACCACATGAGAAGCGACAGTGGAAATCCGCAAAAAAAAAAGGAAAAAAAGAAACGGAAGCAAATTTCGATGAGGAACCGCAGGGGATGCCGAGTTTCGAAGGATCCGGTTGAAAATTTGGGGCCCCACCCCGACGCTTCGACAAGCGAAAGAACGCGAAAAACGGGTCCAGCGACGACGAAAGGACGGGAAAGGAAGTTTTGCGAAATCTCGAGATCTTACCACCGGATGAAGTCGCGCAGCCTCCCATCAGCTCGTCCGCGATATCCCTGGAGAACGGCGATTTCCGCTTCCTTCCGTTCGCGTCCGGGTCACGCGACTTCTGAACGGTGACGTTCGGCGCTGCATACGCCGATTCCTTCTTCTGACGCTTCCTGTTCGATGCCCTCTGAATCCCTTTGTCCTCTCCCGAGTCGTCCGATGAACTTGCATCCGCCGGACCGTCGACGTTATTCACCAGAAGCCTCGATCTTTTCTTCTTCTGCGACGAGCCCCTGCCCGCTTGAAAGTTGAAGTGAACGGAGGGGGAATTCCTGCAGTTGCCCAGATTGATGGTTATCGACAGGGGAGGAACAGAGGAAGAGCGCGACAGCGACGTCAGAGCCGACAGGATCTGCGTGACGAATTTAACGGCGTCCGAGCTGCTGCTCGTCGACGCCTTTTCCGACTCCGTTTCGCTCTCGCAATCCGGGTTCTCGTTTCCTTCTTCGCCGGAAGTCGAGTCCTCTTCCGCAGCATTTTCGCCGGGGATTTCGCTCTTGGACGGGGCGCCGTTTACCTTGGCGATCTTCCTGAAATAATTCTCGAAGCTCCTGTTGATTTCGTCGATCAGTTCCTTGTCGCTCCTGGACTTTCTGGCATTTCTGTCCTTCTGTCGCGGACAGTCGACGTCGACGAAATCCGTCCTATTCGACGGAGTTGAGAGTTTCGTCTGCGTCTTTCTGGAATGCTGGAAATTATTTTGGCAAGCCGGTTCCCTTCTTTCCGCATTCGAGTTTTCCGCGCCGGCGCGGACCGCCAGGTTCTCGGCAAGTTCCACGTTGTGGTTCTGCATTTTCCTCTCTTTTCTGTCTTTGATGAGTTTCATTTTTATTTTGCCCCCCGATACGACGCTTTCATTTACCTTGTACGTTTTATCGGAGTCGCTTGCCGTTGGTTTCTCGCCGCTTTCGTCCGGTATCATCTCTATGGACTTAACGATGAACTTATTCTTCATGGATTTGATTCTGGATTCGTTCAGCCAGCTCCCGGTGTATTTATTTTCCAAAGTCTTCAATATTGCACTCAGCTGCTTCTCTTCTTCGGCGCCGTCTCCCGGGTCCGCAAAACCGTTGATGTATCTGGGCCAATCGGCCCGACTGTCCGCTTCTTTCCCCCGGGAACTATTCAGCTTCTCGACGGAGTTCCAATCTTCCAAAAACTTGTCCAACGGTTTGATTAAAAATTTATTCTGGTTTGATTTCGAATTGATAGGTCTGTACTCGACCACGATCATTTCCTTGCCACTAAGGCTTTTGAAGTCCACGTTTAAAATTTCTCCGCAAGTTTTGATGTATTGCTTCAGAACGAGGGATAGCATTTTAACCCTGCCGTCGGCTTTTTCCACGCTTTTGCAAGATTTTGAAAAATTTCTCAGGAGGGCCAGGAGATCCTTGTGGTCGGCCTTTAAAATTGTCGTCTTGGCCTCGTTCTTGGGCACGGTAACCGTTTTGCTTTCCACAATTTGGTTCCTGGCGCAAAATTCCGAGGAGGCCGCCCTCGCATCCTCCTGCGGCGACGGCGAACTCGAAATCTGACTTTCGCACACGGAGTCCAAGTTGACGTCCGAATAATTGTCCATTTCGCTCGACGGCGTAAGGATAGCAGAGGGAGGCGAAATGTTGTACACGGAGCCGACGTTGCTCGTGGGGCTCATCGTCGGCGTGGGCGCGAAGTTCCCTTGAAAGTACTGCTCCTGCGGGGCGACAGGAAACCCGTAAAAATCCCCGGGAGGCGCGGTTTCGCTCGCGGTCCCATCGCGAAAAGCTTCTTCGTCAGCGCGGGGAAACGAAACATCTTCGCCGATCTTGTCCTTCTTGGTCGCATACGAAAGGCAGTCGAGTATGGAGGATTCGCTTTTGTCCCAAGACCACGAATCCGACTGGGGCGTCCACAGTAGCTCGCTTTGGGTCGTTCGCGGCGACCAATTGGACCAAAACGTCTGCGGCAGTTGACAGGAGGTCTGCGGGGCCGAAAACGAGCTGCTCTCGTTCAGTATCGACATGATGTTGCTGGACCATGCGGATTCGCTGCCGGGGCTTCCGCTGCCCAAAATTCGATCCACCGCAGCGTTCGACGCATTCAGCGCGTCGCCGCGGCGGCCGCCGGCGGCCGATTTTTTTGTTTCCTCGTCGGAATCCAACGAGGACAAGTCGTCCGTGCCGTCCAACTGCATTATTTTATTTGCCATTTCCTTCCAAAATTCGTCTTCGCTGTCGCAATAATCGGCACTGAAAATAAAAAGTAATTTCGGTTAAGTAAAAAAGTGAAGATGAGCAGAGGGATGCACGGGAGGGCGACGTGGTGGCATCGTCGGCAAGAAGTGGATTTCCCGATGAAAGTCGTGGAGAACTTTTCGAAATCGGTGCCCGATGCACGAACGGAATGGAATTTTCGCAGGGCAAATTTCTTTTTTTCCCTCGTGTCCGGGTACCTCGGTCTGGGGGAACGGTTTCAGCCCGCGAACCGCAATTCGGTTTTCCGGATCGATACGCAAACGCCGGAAAAGATAATTCCACGGCGCCAAGGAACCTTCATCCACCGGTATCATCCGCATCAGAGCCGGAAAAATTAAACGTTTTTGGTTGTGGAAAACAAAATGGGAAATGAACTGCCAAAATTTCACAAATACTGCGGATTCATGTACGTACCTCCTGTGAGCAGATTTATGTATATGTCACGCGTGCGAACTGTAAATCCAAGATGTAAGCTGCAATCTTCGGTACTTTTACTGCTATTAAGCGTGAACGGCTTCGATCGGACAGAAACAGAAAGGTTTGGAAATTAATTTGCCGTTTTCCTAATAAATACCTGTCACCGTGCGGGATTCTCCCGCACCTGAAGAGCGATTTCGAATATCCACAAGGGTGTCTCGGGGGTGAATTTTAATGGAATCTCCGTCACATTTACTCTTTTCTCACAACACGGTTGAACGGACACTTGGCTGCTGCGTAAAATGCGAGATCAAAAAAGTAAGCGAATTTCACTCGCGAACCGATCCGCGACGATGAAACAAAAACAAAAAAAAAAAAAAACCTCACAGCAATTACCTGAAATTTATTCACGAAATGGGAAAAACCGACGAAGCGAACGCCTCTCGTCGAACGGATTTTTCCGCCGCGATTTCTACGGACATTTCTGCGCGGCCCGGCGAAAAGCACGAGAGAAGTTTGACTCACCCTCGCCCGTCGCGGTTTGAGAGGCAATCTCCGCGGATCACGCTCTCCAGCATCTCCAGCGGCTGCGTCATGTCCCCACCATCCTCGTCGTCTGGCTCCGCCTCGTCATCATCCCTTTGGTTCCTCCCCAAAATGCTGTCGTCCACGACTTTCGCCTGTTCGCCTTCGCTCTCGGTCTCCTCGCTCCCACTGGCCAGCGACAGTTGCGTTAATATTTTCTCGTCGATCAAGTCCTTCACGTCCTCGAGCAGGTCTTCCGACGGAGGATCTCCGCCCGCTGTATCGATGGCGGACGCCTCGAGCACGTCCGCCGCGTCGTCGGGCACTTCTGCCGGATACGACAGCGAAGGTTCGTCTTCGGGCAAAGCGACGGACGGGAGTTTCTCCTGAAAAAAAAAAAAAACGAGATCCGCGGCGATTCAGTTTTCCGGCGCTTCCGTTCGGTATCGCCAACCACGAGCAAAAAAAAAAAAAATGCGAGCAGACGAACGCGGGACGAAATAGTGCAACGCTTTCAATGCGCTGACCGGTTCCTCCGTCAGATCAAAGCTGATTTTCAAATTGGTCAAAATTCTTTGGACTTCTTTGCCCGCCAATCTCGCTGGAAAATCGAAGCGGTTAAAGTCGATCGTACCTCCAGGATCACGTCCCGAAGTTTCTGAGCCAGGCGCTGCCTGTGCATCAACTCGTTCGCCGTGATTTTCATTTCTCCTCTGCTCTGGGAGATTTGCGGAGTGATCTGCGAAATTTTACCCTCTGCCCTTCTGCGACACTTTTCATCCTCCCAAATGGCCTTAAGTCCCGGGTTGACGGAGGCGCCTTCCCTTTCCCGTCTGTTGGCTATGTCTTCGGCCAGAACGTCCACCTCCCAATAACTGTGCGAGGTTCTCTTAACGTAAGTGGGGAGAATGTATGCCTTGTCAATGCCCTTCAGGGAGTCTGCAACAAAAAAAGACAAAATTCGTCGAAGACGGGCAAAAAAAATCCGGACTGATCGGGTTGTTAAATGAGAGACAGGTCAATTGCGAATGTTGCTTTGCTCGTGGCTTTGCCCGAAGAACCCGCGGCCGTCTTGATGCTGAAAATATTTCGGAGTTTTCCGCCCTCCGTCGAGAAATCCGGACGGTGAATTGGGAAGTTATCGTCCCCCGTGAGAAATCTTCCGGTTTCCGAAAAACAGGCTAACGAAATGCACGGCAATGTGAAAAAGTGTTTCTGACGGTGTTTCGCGGAAAGCGTGCGCTCGTTCACTTGGCAAGTGGCACCAGACCAATCATCCCGACCACGACAACATGCGAAATCGCCGCCTAATTAAGTGCGGACGCCTTTCGAATCGCGGAGTCCACGGGCGACTCCGCAGGGCGATTCGAGCGAATTTTCCTAATGAGAAACAAATTCCGAAAGGTCGACGCCACAAACCGGACTCGGGACAAATTCGCATTTCCGAGATCGGAGTGGCCACAAAAAAAGCGGTGCTTCCGGCTAGCAAGAGTCAGTCACAGCTAATGGATAACTGCACGGAAAATGATCTAAGGCAACGCTTCGAGAATTGACGGCGACTTAATTACGATTTCGGCAGCTTGGGCATATGAACGGTAGGTTTCGAGAGGAAACCGGTCCGAAACAGTCTTCCGGGTCGCTCTCGGGTAATCTCCGAAAAGGCCCCGAATGCATTTGCTGGCGGGCGCGGCCCTCCTCACCTTCGGAAATTTCGACAGCGCGATTAAAGCAGCGTTACGAACGACAGCGGTCGCCGCATTTCCGTTTCTCTGCAGGCGTTTCCTTCGCGAAATTTCTGTTCGATCGATCACCAACCCCGCAGAACGACAGCGATCCGAAAACCCGACGCTAAAAGATAAATTCTACGTCGACGAATGGAAAAGCCGCAATTGCGTCCGTCCACAACCGCATTGAGCCGAATCCGGAGATTGCACGTTCAAGGTACGATCGGCAATTCCGCCGTCGAGAGGCGTTTTGCGGCCGCCTGGAGTGGCCCCCACCTCGTCGGTCGTGGGCCGACCTAACCGCCTCCGGTGCGGAGCGGGATTCTCCATCCGAGCAAGAGGCGACCCGCGATTGCCCGGAAAGGAGTTTCATCTGCCGGAGGAAAGCTTCGGAACGGATCCGAACCTCTACTTTTCTGTCGGACGGACGGCGGCTTCGGCACTGCGGCTGCGGAACGTTCGCGAGGAGCCTCCTCTCTTTCGAATTTCTAAGCCAGCAGCATCCGCTGCGGCGCTCGGTTCGTTCCTGCGATGCACCGGCACACGCCTGGATGGCTCGTCACTCGTCGGCAATTCTTACTCGCGGGGTCTCCCCCATCTCACGGCACAATTCTTATTAAATCGGCATCGATAAACCTGATAACGATATCTAAAACCTGCCGTCCGTGCTTCGAATTTCCTTGTCCGGCAGTGGAGTCCACGTCGGATGCACGTGCGACGCGATTAAGGAGACTCGGGGGGAAGGAAAGGCTCGTGCAGTTTCGGTGGGGGAACCCACGGTCGCAACGTGGGCGGCGCCGTCTCTTCACGTGAGGTTAGGGCAACATGACCTTGAACTTCGTCATGTGGAATTCCGGCTACGCGACCCGATTCGAGGAAGATTGTGCAAGCGAATAACCCGCAATCGCTGGAAGACGAAAATTTTCGTGAGTTTCGACGCAGTCGCGATTTCGGCTGAAAATTCGCCGTTCAAACTGCAGGCTTTGCCCTTGCAAAACCTCCCTCTGGAAAGTGGCCACCGTAACACCCCCAATCGATCCGTCCGGTTCGCTTGCGCCTTTTTGCCCCGCTCAAAAAACTCGGTCAAAGTGAATGGTGGAAAACGGATTCCATCCCTCACGGTCACTGCCTGAGCCGAACGGAACGTCGACTTCCGACGTGTACCCCGGGGGAGGCACCGGCGCCTCGAGGGTAAACTCGATTTCCCGGGATGGACCGACCATCGAAAACCGACTGGAAAATGAAGGAATTCCAAAGACCTGGATTCCTTTTCTGTACGTGCCGAACTTGTTTACTCTTTATAAATAAATACATTGACGAGAGGCGAGAAAACTTAACTGTATCGACTGCGCATTTCGAAGTTTATACACATCAATTGACATTCCTCACAAATTGCGCCGTAATTCATTCACTTTCCGAAGTTAAAGAGAACCGCGTCGTCTGCGGAGCCCTGGGTCAGCATGCAAAATTTGCCCCTAGTTATTTGGGGTGAAAATCCCCGGCCTGAACAGCTTTTGCTACCTGTCTGAGAGACATCCTCGCACGTGAAATTGCTAAAGAAAAAACAAGACGGAATTCCGATATCCAGCAAAAGAAATGAAATGGGAATGATCTCTGCCCGTTAGGTGGAATTTGCGAGGGATTTGCCAACTTTGTCAGTGTTCCATGACCATCACCGGTGCATGCAAAGCGGAGTTACCTGGATCGTTGGGTGACATCCTGTATTTGACCCTGTCAAAAGTAACGAAGCTCATTCCGTGGATGTTGTAGTCTATCATGAACTGAAGAACGTACGGAATGTGAGCCTCGTGAGGTTGAAATCTTTGCCCGAGGATGGCACCGCTCTGCAACACCAAATTCATCTTCTTTATTCATTCTTTTTAAGTTCAACTTCAGAAATGAATGGATTCGAAGTAGAAAAAGAAAAAAAAAAAGAAAAAAAAGCGAGAGGGGCCTCCTGTCCGGTAGATTTTCCGGCCGAATCCTCCTGTTCGCGTTCAAAACGCAACGAAGACGAACGCGATCGCAGGTTTCTCCCAATATCGAAGGTACAGCTAGTTCCTTGGCGAAGGTGCACCTCCACGTGGAAACAGCGAGAGGAAAACGTTGAACAGAGGTACGCATGCAGCGGTGCACGATCGACTGCAGCACTTTTCTGCCTGCTTCTGTTGCAGGATGGCTCCGGGCTAAGATAAAAACCTCCATACCAAATAGGGCCCCGGAGCTTTAGGTATTCCGGTCGCAGCATCACGAGCAACAATGATGCGGACCAATTAATCTCTCCGAATCGACTTTTCGCCACTTAAATCTTAAGAATTATCAAATGAACCAAGAAAAAAATTTCCTTTCCCCGCTGTTGCTCGCAAATCGATCTTTTATTCATGAAGGCCATTTTTTCCTGTCGTCTTTGCTGCTGTTTGCTGCCTTTATCTCTCTCTCTCTTTCTCTTTTTAATTAAAACCCAGCTTAATAATTTTGGTTTACCGTAAAAATTTTCAATCATTAATCTCCCGATACCATTCTCTTTTATTTTTGTTTAATTTCCATCTCTTTTCCGAAAGAAATGTTTCAGAAAACACCTCCGCTGTCTTCCTGTTGATTACGCTTTGAAGAAAAAAAAAAAATCATTATATTTTATGCAAATAATCTCTTTTTCTGCCTCACTTTTTGCATAAGCCCCCAGGTAACAGCGGTCGAAACCTTGCGCCGACATTCAGTGTACGCGTAAAACGCGGGGCTTTTGGGCCCCAACTCGTCTCTTGAGTTTTTTTAAAATTTTAGCGCGATCCGACAATTCTTAAATGTCTGATCATAAAACTGCAGCGGGCAGATCGAGTTAGGTTAACCGGATACTGTAAGCGAAAGTACTCACCAGAAGAAGGTCCGAGGCTTTCTTTATGTGAAGAGGATTGAAAAAATATATCTTCAGAAACTGCCTGGGGCGCGAATGGTATCCATAGAGCGGTCTGTAAAGCGAAAAAATTTTCCCATCGTCTTTAAGAAGCGTCCAACGGGGGAAGCAGCACAATGCCGAAGACAAAACGACTTACATTCCGCATGTGAGGACGACTTTGTACACGCATTTCGAATTTTTCGATTTAAGGTTCATAGCCAAAGCTTGATCTAAAGCGGCTCCCAAAAGGAGCGCATCCCTCTCCGGATTCTCTCCTCCTCTGTAGGGCACGTAGATGTACGGATACACGCCATGGATATTGATACAGGTCTTGATTCCTGCAAAAAATTTTTGCAAATTAGAAATCTGAGTTCAAAAAAAGCTTTTGCGGTTTCCGGAAGCTTCCTCTTCCTCTGAGATGCTCGCAGCGGAATTCGGATATTTGACGCATTGTAGAATTGACGAAATGCACCTTATATTTATCCACGAGGTTAGGTTTTAGAGCTCGATCAAGATGCGAAACGCCAAGTTTTCAAAGGCACGCAGAATTTCAAAATGCATAAACAGACTGTGGGAAACCGCGAAAGCTTGCGACAATCTTTACAAAATCGAAGAGGGATTATCTTCGGCAGGATGGCGAACAAGGGCTCTGAGCGATCGATTTTATTCACGCAGATAAATTTGACATTTTCTCCGGTCGTTTTTCGAAACGCGATTCCGGAAACGAGAGAAAATTCCAAGGGTTTTTCATCTCGCGGGGGAAAAACCTCTGCCGTCGTGCACCTCAAACGTCAATCAAAAGGCAACGAACTGCAACGCGGAACGGGGCCGTTGGGAAAAACCACGCGGACCGGTCGCCATTCGCCAAACACTTCCCCGGGGCCTTCGGATGGACCATCGTCGAGAAAAGAATGTTCGCTAAACGCCCTCCGGCTCGAACCGAGAGCGGATCTTCTCGTTTTCGGGGCTCGAATTTAGCGGCGGAAGGGGAAAATTTGAATGACTGCGTTGAAAGGGGTGTTTCCATCTCTCGGACAATCCCACGGTTTGCGGTCGGGAACGAGGAGAAAGGCGTGAAACCGTTCCGAGGTGACTCCACGACGAACCGCTCTCCCGAGGTGCCAACTTCCGGGGAAACGAGTTCGGGTCTGCGTCCACGTGCTGCCTCCGGAACCGTTAAATCTTCGCGTTGTGCAACGCCGAACGACGCCGCGGGCCACCTGCCGAAGACGGGCCCGCGACCCCGCCCATCCGAATGACTCACCTTGGGCAACTTTTATTCCAACCTTGAATTAATAAAAGCACATTGCTAACCCACATTTTTTTCTGGGCACGAACCCGTAGCACGCCAAACACTGCGAACGGTACCGCGGAGCCAAAAAGCCGCCGCATTTATTGCGAAAACCTGAAAACCTGATTATGATTGAGCGCTCGTAAATTGCATTAGGAAAAACCATTAAAAAAACGTTTTCTCGGTATCGGCCGCCACGCTGGACGGCTTCGGGTCGCGAATCTCCAGCGGCCATTTTTCGGCCGGGACGGGCAAGAGATTCGCCAAATACCGAGCGCCCAGCGTCGTTTTCTTCCCCGGCGTCGGCGGCGATCGCCGAGAGTCAAAATCTCGAGAAGTTGAACGACTGGTCCAAGGGCGACGTCCGACGAGATGAGTGAAAGGTGAAGGAAGTTGCGGATCTCGACTATGCTGCCGGGGTTCGATCAGTAAAAAGAAACCAATGAAAGAATCAGCGTGAGTTAATGGTCGTGTTTACGAGATAATCCGAATGGTAAAACGGCAATTGCGGCCGTAAAAAAATCGCATAATTTAATGGCGGTGCATAAAATCTGACCTGAAAAAGTTAATTTTCCGAGCGATGACATTAAATTATTAATATCAGGAAATTGGTGAAAAAATTCACAATATCGCCCGGTGGCTTTCCGAAAAGCAGCCAACCTGCACGTTTAAAGGGACGTTTTCTTTGATCGAATGTGGCGACAGAATCACTTCCTCGTTTTAAAAACGTTGAAAAGATCCGAGAAATTTCTGCTTACACGGGGAGGAAGATGGCTCCGTTTAATCGAGATTTCGGAAGAAAGCCAAATTTATAATGGCAATAACGCGATGGACATCGGAATTCTAAAATTCCGAGTCTATTTCGCGTTTGCGTGAAACATGGAAATATAATTTTTAAAAAAAAAAAAAATTGTTTTTGCGTGAGGATACCGTTACGAAATTCTGCGTGCACGAATCCGAGAAAAAAAAAGTAGATCAACCTGTTCTTCTTCCACTTGGCCTTCCGTTGAATTAGTCACCCCGGTAAACTATTCGAGCGTGTAGCAGAAGGCAGTGGATTGCTCAATGTCTGGCTCGTGTTTAACCTCCGAAGCTTTCCACAACAAACAACACCGATTTATTTACATACTAGCTCGCGAGGCGGAATTTAACCGGTATCTCATCGTGACCTCATTAAATCGAAATGTAATTAATTCCATCTGCGGAGGAATGGAATTTCGGGGCCCGGAAACTTCGGAACTTTTCTTCGCTGCAAAAAAAAAAAAAAAAAAGCGGAGGCCTTCCCACGAGGGCGACGAATCGCGCAAACATTCCTTGCGAGCCCGAAATTAAAAATGCGCTCAGCTTGCCAGCATCCATCAGTCGAAGCTCCTCGTCCCCAAATTACCGCGATTCCCGCAGAAATATTCTCAATCGCCGTTGTTGTTAAGTAAATCACATTGTCAATGCAAAAGCTTTTCGCATCGACGAAGTGCTCCGTAAATCAGGCTTTTTTTTTTTTTTTTTTTTAATGGCGGTGCATGCGAAAAGCTCACGACCAGAAAAGTTCATCGGTAATATGAATTAAATTTTAATAATGTACGCGCGCGAATTATATTCATTGTAAATATTTTAATACCAATTTTGACCGTGGAAAAATGTAAAAAAAAAAAAAAAAAAGCTGGTATATCGCGATGTCGCGTTTGAAAATGGGAAAATGTCATGAACGAGCACATTAATTTTGAAATAATTAAAGCGCCGAAAAAAGAAAAGAGCAAAGCGAGATAATTTTGCATTCTTTTGTGCAACTCTCTCTGTATCAGCTCGGAATAACGTAAAAGCACTGAAAAACAAAAAAGAAATCAGCGCGACACCGTTACAATGGAATCTGCAACAATAATCTCTAGAGAGCAGGTAAACTTTTGGCCACTTTTGGATATATATGTATTATATTTTTTTTTTTTTAATCTAACAGTTGACCAAGATACAGTTTATCTCCTAAGAAAAATGTAAATATTTAACCTTTCAGGTATTTTCAGTACCTGACTTGTGAATCCTCCTTTAATAAAATTCAGGCATTCTTTTTCTTCTGATTTCCTAAATGTTTTTGGCCGGCAAGTGACAGGTTTTCATCTGTCTGATTTTAGAGATAAATCAGAATTCACAATGAAAATTTCACAGTTATGCTTTTGCTGCTCAAGGCTGCTATTTAATTTAATCCAATTTCACATTTAAAAATTTGACCTGAATAATATTTAAATTATCTGTAATCACATTATCTTCTTTTCCCTCTAATTACACCCATAAACAAAATCATTAACTTCAGCAAATACACAAAATTTTACCTGTCCACATTATATTGATTCGAACATTATTTTATGCTACTTAATTGCACAACTCTGAATGTAATGTTAAAAAATTGTTTCAATGTTTTGAAGTGGAGGTTTTGAGATTCAAAAATTTATTTTGTAAGTGTAATTTAAGGTTTTTTTCTTTCGATGGCAGCTAAAAGCTCTTACACATCAAAGCATATTCATCATCAGAGGTAAAAAGCAATTTGTGACATTATCATTACATAAATATACTGCAGAATGAAATGTAAGTCAAATAAAGAGATACATGTGTTTGGCGCTGTTTTCGAGGTCTGTTCCTTAAATCATAAGTAAACAATTTTCCAGGCGCATTTTTTTTCCAAGTCCCTTTTTTTTTGAATTACTGTTTTCTTTGTCGTCTCATTTAAGGGATTTCCATTATGACTGACGTGGAATGCCGTCAGCAAACGGGAAAACATTAATAAACGCCCGGGCATGAGCTTTCGTGCCACTCGACCGGTAATCTTGAGCCGGCTACGTAGGAATTGCGAGCAAATTCAATTTGGATCAAGTGTGAAACCGCAAGAGAACTCACCGTCACTTGTGGGACCGAATATCCGGATTACTGGTTCACTCCAGTGGCTTGTTTTGACACTTCTGCAGGCGTAGTCAAGTTCCTTTATTGGCCTGGAAATGTAGTAATCGACTGTGACGACTCTCACATTTAGCATTTCACGAAAAGAAGGAAATCCGACCTGAAATTTGACTAGGGCAAGCACTTATTGCGGGCATAAAACTCGGGCGAAATGTATTTATTTATTTCAACGGAAAATCCCGCTCTCGAAAAAACGTACAATACGTAAACTTTCATAAAAGTGATATTAACGACGTTGCACGTTAGATTTTGACGTGTTGAGGTTAGAAACGCGAACAAAAGCAACCGTATGATGTCAGGCGACGAATCGGACACAGCAAATCCGCGGGATGCTTTGAAGAATTTAAAACAAAACTACGTGCGACTTAATACGAAGTGAAAACACTGCGAAATCCTAAACCGAAATTCATCATTTCGATTAGAGCTTGAAGCGCTTTTAACCTTTGTCAAAGGAAAATATCGAGGGAGATCGTCATTTGTTAGCACTGAAGTGATGTAAATAAACGTTCTCACCAGCGTGTTATTATCATTATTATTTTCAAAATGACTGATAACAAGTATATCGAGCTCTTAAACTTGCTTCTGCCAGACTTATTGTCATGTGAAGAACTGATAAAATTGTTAAAATACGTAAGTTCACGGCTGCTATTGCGCCTGCTTTAATTTTACTCTAACCGTTTAAGGTTATGTTGCAATTATCTCTTGTGAACTTGGTCCTGCATCACTGTAATTCAGGGAAAGTACTCGCATCTTTTTTATTTCCCGCACACATTTAAAAAAATGGAAATGCGGCGAATACGGGAAAGAAGTTAAAAATGCCTTAACTTGCCTCCTGGAAAAGCAGGATAATAAAAGTTCTCCTATCATGCTAAAAATACTCTCAAGGTGAACAAAGTTTTATAAAAGTAAATGAGTTTTGCATGTATGTTGAATAATTGTACAATTTTTCTCAGTTCACAAGTAAAATTTATGCATTTGATAACCTCAACTCTGAATGTTTTGACAGATGTATGATTTTGTATGAGCTTTTGTTTGATTGCAGATGACTGAAAATTAGTTTTTAATTCAGCCAAGATATTGTTCATTTTCTTTTTCATTTTGCCAATGACAACAAATGATGTCGAATAAATGTTTTTATATTTCTCCTGCACTCAAGTTACAGTTCCTGAGATTTTATAACAATTCAGAATTATTAATTCAGCTTGGATTTGAGGGTTAAAAGATGAAAACATGCAACAAATGATGAATGCACTAAATTTGGTTGTTTTACTTTTTTTCTTGATTCTGTTACATTTTTGTAGATACGTTAAATGCACGTGATGCTGTAGAAAAAAGAAAATTCAGCAAATTCGATGCCCGATATCGTGCATTCAAAGCGAAATTTATTTGAGAAAAATTTAATTTCCATCCGCGTTAGAAAATTTAAGTGTGTTGTGCTGCAGAGGAGCGCCGAAGCATCGATAGCTTCTGGAGGCGAATCGCGGGATCCGACGTTGGATGCACGAAGGAAGAGGCCAAGCGAAAACTGCGGAAAATTCACGTCGAAGCGTGGTCGTAGCCGATCCCGGCATACGAAAACTCGGTGGTGCACACTTAAAGAACGGTAACTCTCCAGTTGCAGTTGTTGTAGTGCTCGCTGCAGGGGTGCTCGGCAAGGCGTAGCGTTGCGAACGACCTGCAGACAATGCGACGTACCCTCCAAAGACGGTCGGCGCAGCGTTGAAGCGTTCTTTATTCCGAGACACCCTCCATGCCACATGGTATGGTCCCGATGACGCATCCCCAACCCCAATTTCTTTTTACACGAAGAAGATCCGATGAATTTACGTTCCGGCCCGAGGACCGTCGCTTGCGGTTGTTAAAATTTCACTGCGTCACGTCTTACGGTCTCTTTGAAGATTTTACGGCCGGAGAAGAAGCGAAGGAGTGAGAGAGGGAGAGAGAGAGAGAGAGAGAGAGAGAGGGCGCGAACGGAAGGAGCAGTGGACATGAGATTTCCGGCGGAAGTTCCTTCGTTCCCCGATGATCGCGGCTCCTTCCGGCGAGCTCCACGTTTCGTGGTTCCGGGGCCCGGGGAGGGCCGCCGAAAGCGAAACCGGAAGCGACTTGATCGATCGCGGGAAAATCCCTCGCTCCGAGGGCCGAAGGGGGTTGTTGCAGGGAGCTGGAGCGGGAAAGTTTTTCTATTTCGTCTCCCCAAGTGAAAAATTTGTGTAAAATGGATTCCGAAATTTATGCTCGTAATCCCCTCGGTGAAATGGAATCAATTTCTGACCGTTTTTCTCCCTTTTTATCTTTCTGCCACCCCGGCTTCGGGCCCCCCCTCCCCTGCGAGATGACCGTAAGATGACCGCTCCCCGGCATGAAATGAATCCAGGACCCGTTCTTCGTTGCAGAGATGCTGCCGAGTGCAGAATTTAGCTTCCCTCTCGAAGGAGCGGTTGGTCGGGCTGTTCAGGCAATTGATCCTTCCGCTTCCGCAGAGGCTCTGCCGGGCCAACCGCAGAGGGAAATCGCCGACAGCGCGCAGGGTGAAATCCAGCCCTGAATCTGGCGCGGGGCGAGGAGCGGAGGACACGAGGTAAGGGGGCCGAAATCGCTGAACCGGGATTGGGTCCGAGCGAGGGTGAGGAGGGGGTGGCTCCTCCTCGTTCTGCGGCCTTTTCTTTCCGGTTCTTCTCTCTCGCTCTCACCCCCTCTCGTTTTTCTCAGGATCTGCCCTCCGATGGAGGTCGAGAGGAACGAAGGCAAGCGCCCGACGCCGAACAGGGTCCCGGTCCGATCGTCGGGCGAACTCGACGGAAACGTGAAGTCGGACGCCGGAAGGAAGAATTCGGTGGATAAATTCAGGGAAAAGGTGGAGTCGCAAGCGCCCTCGGGCAAGAAGGTTCTGTTGAAGAGATCGTCTTCGAGTTTGGGCTCGGACGAGGTAAATGACTGTTGGTGACCGGAACCGGAAGACGCATGATCCGATGCAATTTTTTTTTTTTTTTTTCAGAGATGCTCTCTGGGAGACCCGGTTAAAAAGCGGCGAACGGTCATCACGTGGCCGTAAACGTGTCGGGAGGGTAAGGAGGGATGGATCCGTCGACCGTTTGAGTTTCGGGAGCGGCCTCCGGGCTCGTTTCTCGGAACCTCCGGCAAATGCCTTCCCGGCGGTTTCGATCCGACGTGCAATTGCGGAAATATCGCGGAGGCAGCGCGGATGAGGAAAATCGTGGCCTTAGCCTGGAGCAACGAGACTTAACACCTCGGAATGACGGCGGTCGTCAGATTGCAGTTGCGGAGGCACCGTCGCATCCCTTTCCCCAGTTGGCAAATTTCATTTCGAAAACGAGGAAAAAAACAAGTTGTCCGGAGTTCGACGGAACGATTTGCAGTGCGGAGAACCTCGAGGGCCGGCCGCGGGATTCGACGCTTCCGGCTCTCGTGAAACGCGCAAGGGTCGAATGCGATTCATCACAAAGGGGGTGAAAGGGGCGAAAGAGCAACATTTGCCTGCAGCTCGTTTTTTGCGCCCTCGTCCGGCAATTATTAACGCATTATGATAAAAGTTTTCCCGTCACCGGAGTGCTGCACCGTCGACCGGAAATGGGCTGCTGCTACCCGGATCTGCGACGCCTCGCGATCCGCTCCGGGGGTAGGGAAAGGATTTTCCTTCGTGACGCCCAACGCTTGTTTGCGAACGGAATAATCACCTCCGCTGCATTTTCGGTGATTCAAACCAAGCGTTCGGTTCTTCCAGGCTTTAAAATAATTAAAAATCCTTTATTGGTACAAAAAAAAACTCAAAAATATAATGTGTGTATACATAATTAACGATCGGATTTTTTTTTTTTTTTTTTTCACCACAGGAATTTGATTCACAAGTCTCCACTGAAACGGTGGCAATTCGCGATTTGCCCGAAAATGCGACAGTCGATGCACGTCGCAAATTCGGCGGAAGTGCAGAGATTTTGCTCGGCGGCAGATCCGATCCCGCGGAACCGCTTGACGCCGACCCGCAGGAGTCGGATGCGCCGTTTCGCATTCCGCGAGGACTTCCGCCGATCAGAAACTTGTTTCTTTTCAGGCAGCGGAAATCGGGAGTTCTTCCCGGACCGGAAACCGGTCTCGAGAAGCCGCCCGAGAGCCGAGCCATCGCGAAAATCGCGAAAGTTTTACACTGAGAAAAAACATCAACATCGAATAATTCTACATCTATTACGAACGCAACAACAATTTTCGGTTTATAAATTAAGGTTTTTGTGAACCTGCCACAAAACGGGGGGGGGGAAAAACTTTCTCGTACGAAGCAAAAAGACGTGATGGAAACGTGCGCTACACGAGTTGGTCAGTACCAAGGCACCATTTACCATTTTTTCATTTTGGCCAATCGAAAATTGGCCCAGCTCCGAATGGTGGAAATTTTTTTTTTTTTTTTTTTTTTTTTTTTTGTTTTGTTTTCTTTTTGAAATTAAACTAAAATCAGTCTGAAACGACGATGAACTGGTAAAAGATGTCGGATAAATCACGTCAAACAACGCCTTTAATTGAAGGAATTACTTGGGCGAGCATCGGGAAGAGCGACGCTCGCCGCAGCGGAGACCTTTCGGCATTTCGAGGAAGGAGGCATGGCGAGGGCAGGGGATGAAACCGCAACCCCGCGTGCGGAACAACGTCAAATTCGTCCGCGATCCGAGGGTTTCTCGTGCGACGTGCCGCCGGCCGGAAAGCGTTCCAGGACGGTGGACGAAAAGAAGGCCGGATCCGCTCAGTTTCCGGTTCGAGATCGTACGAAGGAAAGCGTAAGTCGGGGAGAGAGCTCCGCACGATAATGCTCGAACCTGACGGATAATTCGACCGGATGAGGCTCGAGCGATTCGATCCCAGCCGCTTCCGGTTTGGGTCAACCTTTAAAACCGCGTCGTCTAAGCGTTCGGGATCCGATCTGACGTATGCGGCGTGCGGAGCGATCGGGGAAAACCCGATTTGAAAGCCGTCCCGCGGGGTTGGGTTTGCCCCTCGGTCGACTTTTGGGGGCCCGCCGCAGCTTTCGCAAAAGGCAAAATATTAAATTTAAAGAAAAAACTCAACCGGTTACGATGAAGCGGGAGCTGATGAGGCTCATCGATCAAACTCGGTTAGAAATTAGTCAACCGACAAATCATCCACCCCCTTTTCATGTCATTTAGGGGTGAGTTTTTTTTTTTTTTTTTTTAATATTGGTATTCTTATTCCTTTCGATGAATCAGTACCAATATTGGCGACGCGGGTTATTGTCGTTTGATATTGGTCTCGTTAATTGCAACCGATATGTCTCGGGGACGGGGGCGCTTCCGTTCGCGTCAGCGCAGGAAACACCTGACGGAAAGGTTCGTCACCAGTCTCGCCGACGAATCGTTTTGACGGGAGAGCCGAGAGCTTCTTCGGGGCCGGAACGTGGCCGTCAGCACATCTCGCGCTGCCGGTGAAAAAGGCTCCTTCGATTACCTGCGAAGATATCCAGAATCCTTCTGCGGGAACGCTCCGAGGTATTTTTCGTCGCGCGCATTCCAATACGTACACGTGATGCACTTTATACGGGAGTTTCGTGATCTGCCTCCTCTATTCGTCCCAGCCTCCAAGTGTTGGGATCGGCGGCTGCGGGAGAGAAGGAAAAATTACAAAATCAAATTTCGCTCTCGGGAAAATTGCACAGAGAAAAAAAAAAAATTAATAAATTTTCGTTTGACTTGAAAAGGAAAATTTCTTTTTTTTTTTTTTTTTGATAAGCGGAGAATAATTCGAATATTAATAAAGCAATCTGGAAAAGCTCGAGAATTTAATTATTCCGGCGGAAAAGCTCGGTAAACGCGGCCTCCATTTCGCGGAGGCCTCGTCTCTTCCCGGCTTCCGCATCTTCCGGTACCGGAAATGCGTGCCGGGGCAAAAGTCTCGGCCCCCGATTCTCGCGCGGAATGAGGCACACAAGGGGCGTGTGGCACGTTAAGATAACTTACCGCAGTAGTAATACTTAATCCTCGGCATACCTAGACGAAAAACAAAAAGAAACGCCATTAACTTATTTTGTCGGGCAAACGTCTCAGTCGCGTCCGTTTCCGAATTTTCGACCGGCGTCGGTCGACGTGAAGGGATATGTTCCGCGGGGGGGAGGGGGGGGGGAAATTTAATCCCCCGAAAAACAAAAAAGGAAGAAAAAAGGATCCGATGGACGAAAAGAAACGTGGCAGCAGAAGCAACACCCCCAAACGCAAACATCGGAATAAACTTATGCAATAAATCACATCATCGCGGGTGGGAGGAGGGCGAAAAAGGAGAAAAAATCCCGGAGGGTGAATTTTAAGGGTTGGGGCAGGGCATTTCGCGAGTTTTCATAACGGAATGATTAATGAAATGGTTTTATGATACAAAATGAAAGCCGGCAGCGAGCGCGGGGCACGGATCCGAGGAATGGAATGCACTTATGTGCGTTTTATGCGCGAGCCGGGAGAGCAACCCGCGGTCAAAGCTTATTAATTTTGCCGCCCTTCCTCCCCCACCCCCACCCCCCGCACCTCGAAACGCGCTTCTTTCGCTTCCCTCGGCGGAAGCGACCTTCCTTTGTGACTTCCGCCCCGTTCCCCGGCAGGCGCATTTCCGCTTCGTCCGCTCGGAAGTCGCGGAATTTCCGACCGGCAACGCTCTTACTTACCTTTATCGGGAGGGGGTCGAAGCTCCGCCGGCGACAGAGACGCGGGGAGGGACGCCGACTGCAGTGCCAGCGGCTCACAATACCCGTCCGTCGGCGATGGCCTTACCTGACGGTCGGCGAAGTGCTGTCGCGGGATTCGCCGATGCTCCCCCGGGGGAAAAGCGACCGAAAAGTGTATCGGAAGGGGGATGCGTTTCAACCCCCGCAGCCGCCCCGAGAGGATCTCCAACATTTTTAATTAAAGAAAAGGAAACGCGGAACCTTTTTCGCCCGCTCCGCACTTGAATCTCATCCCGCGCGGGACTTTTATTACCGCTGCGCCTTTCTTCATTTATCAGCCGATACCGTCCTTATCTTCCCGCCTTTTTTTTTTCTCTCCAGTTACCAACATAACGAAAAAAAAAAAAAAAAAGAAAATAGTCATTTTGCCGAATCTTAATTCTCCTTTATTACACTTTCTTTAATTAACTTTTTTCTCCTTTTTATTCCGCCGGAAAAGTTCAAAGCGACGTTCCCTCTCTTCCCCCGGAGGCGCGGAATTAAATCTGTCGCGATGAAAGGACCGCCAACAGCACTTCCCGAAGAGAGCCAAACCGGTCCCGGGAGGTTCTCGCTCTGACGCAAACGAACCCGATCCGCCGAAAGTGCGCGCGGCGGGGTCCTTCCGCCCCGCCGATGAACGCAACAGGTTAGGTTAGGTTAAACCTTCCGCGGCACAAGCCCGCCGACGAATATAATATTTACCTTGTATCTGCCTGTTAATCAGAGCCGTGATACCGGGTCCGTCACCTGGTTTCTTAACAATAAGCATCGGCTTGTCCTCACCTTCCTCCATGTTGGGAAGGTGCCCGTTGTTGGTGGCCGCCATTGTCTCGCTGACCTGAATTTTGGCGAAACAAAGGAAACTTTTAAATATCTCGGAGGCTCGCCTTTGGGGTAAAAGGTGCGGCAACGACTTCGTCCGCGGACGCGGGGCGGGAAGCTTCCCATCCGATCGGAAAGGAATAATTTCATTTTTCGAAAAGGTTAATTGAATTTGTCGCAAAAAAAAAAAAAAAAGGAATAATTAACAAAAAGGAAAACGGAAGGAAATCAAAGATAAGTCCTTTGAATTTGAAAAGCGAGAGGGCAATGAAGGAAAAAAAAAATAACTAAACGAACGTCTCCTTTCTCGGTCGGGTTAAAAAGCGAAAAATTCCCCGTTTTCATTAATTTAAATCGGAAAAGGGACGAATCGCTCCTTTCGGGTTTTTTTTTTTTCCGGAAAGGAAACGACAGCGGGCGAACCTGCAGAGACGCCTCTCCGGGAAAATCCCCGACAGATAAGAAAACAATGGGAAACGCAGCGATTTGCTCCAATCTTTTGTCGCGCTGCACAAGAAAAGCTCGATCTTTGGAGCTCTTAAGGAGGCCGATGCCACTTCTCCTTTGGGAGGAAAAAAGAATTAATTAAAGCACAATAAAGTGGCGTAAGTTTTCAATATCGCGGAAAGGCCCGGGGGTGAGTCTGCCCTTACAAGGGGGTGTCGGAGACGAGCGCGGAGCCAAAGAATAAAATTTTAATGAAAGTGACGTAAATCCATGAGGGCTTCTTTGATCTCAGGTCGCATCGTAATTTAACTTTAATATATTTTTAAGTAGTTTGCGCGTATCATTATTTCGAGAGGCTTATCGTTTGGCTGTCGGGGAAAGGCATTAAACTTCCTCGACTGCCCTTGCGAGATTCCACCCCGGGACAGCGAAGCCCGCGTCGCCGAACGTCAACGTTCGGAATGCGGCCAGGGACTTGCGCGGAAACCTCTCACCCTCGCGCCCTTCACCCGGTCTACGGAAGGGTGCGAACCGTCCAAAAATCCTTCTCTGGACGCGAGAAACCCCTACGAACCTGCATGAGCTTCTTGACCACGTCCCGTCCGAGAATGTGATCGAAAACGGCCTGGAGAAATTCGTCCGTGATTATGCTCAGCTTGAGCTTGTCCCTGTGCCAGATTAACACCCTCGATTCCTCCATCGCCGTTATGGACACCTGAAAGAATTCACATAAAAATCGGGAGTTTTCGAAGGCGGGAGCGAAGGAACCGGAGATGCAGCTGACGAGGAGAGCGGGCTGCCGGCGGAAAACCCGAAGAGAGAGGCGGCAAAAAACGGTCGTGGCAGCAAAAAGCTGCCGGCATTAATGCCCGTCACGAGCCTCTGATTGCAGCTCGATGGAGGAAGTTTCAACTCCACCCGGCCTTCTCCCCCCCGGGTGCAATCCCCGAAACAATATCCAGGATATTACCAAAGTTCATCCCTCGTAGATTTCCAAAAGCTCAAAAAAAAAAAAAAAATGGAAATCCCCGCATCCCGGTCTCGTGACAGGTCAGTTCGTCCTCCGACTACATGATTGCCGACTAACCGAGATGTCGGGGAGACGGAAATGTTCGTCGGGGAAAGAAAGTTATCCAATAATAATCACGTCACGTATTCCCGGGGTGTGTCGGTACATGCGAAGGACTTCGGGGGATGAGAAACTTCTCCGACGGGGTGACCCGGTCGATGTTCGACAGGAGATCGACGGCGGGGGTGGAGGGGGTGGAGTTTGATTAATGACCCATCACTTATGCGGCGAGCGAGCCGAAACGACACGATGATGAGTTCTCCCTTTCGGATGGTAATTGCCATATGATGGGTCGGCACGGTCAAATCTCGCCGGGTGCGGGGACGCGCCGAAAGAACACGCCTTCCGGTGAAAACCGGAAGGCACCCCCGTGCGCAGTTAACCAAGTGAGCGACTTGCGCATCGAATAGACTTACTTCGACGAAGTTCCGGTGCGAAAATCTCTGCTCCTACGGCAAAAAGTCAGCGGGATTAAACGCGAAGCGACTCGTGCTCCCGGATAAAGGTTTTAAATATTCATAAATTGAACCTATTTCAAGTCGGTCGGGGGAAAATCCGTCCTCCGAGTCCACAATCGCATTAGGGAAATAAGTGGGTAACAAATCCCCGTTGGTATCAACGGAGGTTAACACCTGATTACGGATAGTAAACTACCCTTACTCATATGGGGGTGGATTTGTAAAATATATCAAGGGGAAAAAGGTTATTTACCGTGTCTTTGTTTCGCCTTTTCAACGCTTTCCCTCTTAACCGCTCCTTCGGCCGGGAAATTTGTTTTTTTTTTTTTAAAATATCGCTCCGAACGTGAAATTTTTCACTTCGGAAGAGGCTCCGGAAAAATTTCCGAAATTCGGCGACCTGCGGGAGCGGCAAATGGGGGGGGGGGGGGTAAGCGATGGAAAAAAGAGGAAAAAAAAGGTTCTGCGGAAAGAAAAACCCGAAAAAGGCACTTGTCCGGAAACTTATTCTTAAGTGCTTTAGCCGTTGCAAAGCCTCCGAAAAAGATTTACACTAATAATCAGATATAAATCTTCAGGATATCCCCAGCCATTCAACACCTGATCCCTCCGAGATAACTCCTGTTAAGCCGACGATTCCGCTGGAATCTCTTTTCCTCCGCTTCCCTGCGGCCGTTTTGCGACGCAGTTTCGTTTCCAGGGTCGGAAAATCCTCTTCGCCACGCTTTTACCCCGGGCCGCTTACCTGGAAGAACTCGTCGGTCGACACGCCGAACCATTCGGGAGAGTCGAGGAACTGGTGAGGAAACACTATGTGCAGAGCCCGTCCGTTCTGCGAGACAACCAACCTGGAAGCAGCAGTAAAACGTCAGAAAACTCGCAGTGCTTTTCGAAGCTTCTCCCCACCGGGGAATTTCGGGGAGGGCGCCCGACGCCGGAAAAAGGAAGAGCTTTGCCGTCTCGCCCGAATGGACCCCGGGAAGATGTCGAATGGGAAAACAAAGGAGGTGAAAATATTAGAGAGCGGGAGATGCAAAAGACCGAGCAAAAAGGAGACGTAAAAAAGGAAAATAGGAGAGGCAGCCATTCCGGGGAGGAAAAAAAAAAAAAATTTTCGTTGTAAAATATGTCTTCTTTTCTTACATTTTAATTAAATTGTTAAACGTCAAGGAGGCAAGCAGGGGCGATAAGCGGACATCCCGCAACTTGGTTACCATTTTATATTGAATAATGACTAGGAGGGTCTACGGCTGAGCTCTTTCTTCTCGAATCCCCTTGAAAGTAGACAACTTTCGGAATCATCCTGGAGGCTTCTAATAAGATTTGCCCCTTCCGGTCGAATCAACGCGAGTCAACTTTCAAAAAATGAGAGAGAGAGAGGAAAACCTCGGAAAACTCCGCTTAATCCGAAGCGACAGCGGACCGTAATAAGTCTTAACGAGATGAAAAATAAAAATCGCTGCGAAAATATTAATCCGGAATCGCAAGGAGCGGAAGCGGTTGGGAAAAAAAAAAAAACCGTATCGAGATCCTGGGACATCCGGGGAAATTGACCGGAAAAGCAAGCTACCGCTCTCGCATCCTTCCTTTTGTTCTTGCGGTCGGGCGCGTTCAGATATTTAGGGGTTCCTCGCGGACGAAAGCGCCGAAATGGAGCGCCTCAAGGAGAGGATTGCGTACGGGCTTTACACCCGTACGGAAAATATATAAATTATTATAATATCGGCGAAACGTCATAAATAGGGTGGAAGGAAAGCCTTAAGTGTCGTCAAATTAGGATTGACATTAAATTTATGGCGCAATTTCCAGTTGTCGGCTAAGGACCTCTTATTAATGTTCCCCGTAATTAATGCCGCGCAATCTGGAGGGCCCCCGCTGCTGCGGCGCTCCACAGTGCGACTTAACCCCCCCACAGGAAGCGCAACGTGACACCTGGATGAACTGAAAGCTCGTAAAAGCTCCGTCCGGAAAACTCTGTTTCGATTTTCCCTCCCTTTCCCCCCACCTGTGACGAGAAAATTTTCCCGCATCGTCGTCCCCGGGTTGAACATTCGACGTTCTGACCGAATTTCGCCCGACGCGGGTGCCTCCGTCTTACGAGGTGTTTCGATCCCGAACTTTCGTCCCTCTGCGGACCCGGAGAATCACCCAGGAAAGCGAACGCGCGGGGCGGTGACGGAGGAAAAAGTTAGGTTAAAAGGAAAAACAAAAATATCGGAGACCGACGCAATATCCCGACAAAAATCGCGTCTGAAGCGGATCAAATTCGCATCACGTATCCATTGATTTCCTTTGATTCGGACGGTTCACGCCGCGGCTCCGATACACTTCGCAATTACTGCAGGATTTGCGGGTGACGTAACGCAATATTTCTGTCGGAAATCCAAATTTTTCATCCTCCTCCACCAGGCCGCTTATGAATTCTGATGATATCCGAATTAAATCAAGTCGATTTCCTCCGCATTCAAATTATAATTGGTCTCAAGAAAAGGACAAATATTCCCATTAAATTTCCAATATCTTTAAATATCAACGGCAATAAATTCCTGCAGAAGCAATAAAACTTGCGTCACAAAAAAAAAAAAAAAAAAAAAAGGATCAACAAAAACTTGAATAGAAACATTTTTCTCTTGGTAAAATTTTATTTTCGCCCGGTTTTCAACCCTACTCCCCCATCCGCTTTCTCAACCCTTAGTTCCTCGCAGCCCCTCGGAAGGATTCCGCTGAATTTTATCCTTTCATATCGCGCGTCAAACCGCGGGGTCTGCCATGTTCGATCGACCTCTCCGGAAGATTGCTCGAGCAAGGTGGGCCCCTCGGATTTTTCGGTCGAGAAAACCTTTGGAAAATTAATCCGTAGGCATTTCAGCAAATTTAGATTTTCCCAAGTTTTGCACCCCCGCCCGGGCGGGGGTGGGTGTGTGTCAGCTCGCGCGTTTATCCGCGGGATAAGTGCGGGGCAAAAAGTAAGATCGAAAGGCGGGGGATTTTTAGGAATTTATCAAAGACTTTAAAAAATTTCTTCGAGGCCGTGCGCGTTCAGAAATGCTCCCACAAGGGCGTCTGCGGTCTCGACGGCAGGGACGGCCGCAGCAGTCGAGAGACGTGGGAGGAGAAAAGAAGCCTGCAATCGCGGAGGTCGAGAAATGCAGGAAACGGAAGAAGACACCCCTATGATAAATTCACCCTCTTCCTGGGATGAGGAAGTGGATGAAGGCGTTCATCCATAACCTTCTTTTATTTTTATGGCCCACTTTAGCTTGATTCCTCCTTTTCACATCCTCAAAGGCATTCCGATATCATTTACGGTTAAACAGTTTCAAACTCGACTTTTTATTAAATTCTTGTAATTTTCTTCCCCTGTAATGATTAAAAAAATTTTTTTTTTCCGGCTTTATCCCGACGGCAGTGCCAACCCTTTTTCCAAATTTGAGTTTTAATGTAAATTTTCCTCTTGCTAACTGCTTTCCTGCATCCATTATAACCATTTGCGTAGCTCTGCAACACAATATGAAAAATTGTTCCATATGGAGGAGGGTATTCGGCATATCAATCACTGTTCTCTGCGCCAAACGGTAAAGCTTCCATCCTTAGATTATTTTCTCCGTAGGACAAATCCCTTTCGAAAAATGGAGAAACAAAGGAAATCCTCGGACGACCATTTTCCATAAAGGAAAAAAAAAAAAAAAAAAGAAAGGCTCTTTTCCAAGCAAACTGCTTCCTCTACATTTCACATTTTCGCTAAATCGAGTTCCTCACCTTCAACCATCATATTTCAGTCTTTATTCCTTCATTTTCGCCTTATTTCACAATACTTTCTGTACTTAACATCGGAAAAAGAAAATCCCCCTTACATTTTCCCGCTTTGAGGATGGTTACTGAGAAACCCCGAAACACGGAGAATGCATGGGGCACACATAAGGAATATTCTGAGGAAACAGAAGAAGCCGCAGCAAATGACACTTCGCGCGGCAAGAATGCTGATTTCGTATAAATGCCACGTTGGGAAGGACTGCGGAAAGATCCCGAAGCCGTTTCGGCATCGGACCGGAACACGACACGAAAAAGGAGCGAAGGAGTAATGCTTCAAGGGCTGGGCACACCCCCCCCCCCCCACAATTTGGAAAACCCGAGGGAAAACAACTTGAAATGCCATAACGCAAAGGCAACGACTGGATGAGACGCCGGGAAATCGATTTCGATTAAAGAGAACGGATTCGCGGACGCCTCGCGGTGTGTCGCTCTTTGCAAAACACCTCGGACGGGATCCGACGGTGCGGAACGAGCGGAAAAAAGGCGTCCGAAGAACACCGACAGCAAACCTGGAACTGGGGAGAGCGACGCACCGGAAGAGGCAAAAAACCCAAAAAGTCAAATGACGAAAAATAATCGGAAAAGCCGGATAAAAGGGCCGCCACTCGGGGATTAGCTTTTCCGCGTGTCTTAAGGCGGGGATCAGGCAAAATCCGGAAAAACTCTCATCGAGGAGCCCCTTCAATAAATTGTCTTGCAATTTTCTAGATCATTTCGGGAAATTGCATTTTTTAAGTCCTCCAGGATAGTGTACCTCGTTTGGAGCTTATTTCGATTTTCCTTTGCCATATCCGTTTCCCTGTCTCCTCCTGCGGTAATGACTCATTCAGGTTGGAACGTGTTCGGCTCATCTTCGTGAAATGTCTTCAATTCACATCAACACGCGATAACGACAGACAAGAAGATGTTCGTGAAATTCTGCAATTTGTGAACACTTGTCGGAAAATAAGCTTAAAACGCACGGATGTAAATATAAAGGCGAGTTTTTCTTTTTTTTTTTTTTTCTTTAAATTATATTTAAACCGCCGACTTCTGGTGAGCCATCACGGCAGAAGCAAACGTGATGGGGGTTAAAAACCTCTCAAATTATATTGAAAACCTTAAATTAAAGGTGCAGAACTTGAAAAAAGTAAAGAAGTTGGGCAAACAATAAGAGAGTCAACAACTATAGAGAACGGAAATAAAAAATATCCATAAAAGGAAACTATTAATAAAGATTAAAGCGAAACGTTAATAAATAAGAGTCGATTAATAAACGTTATCCCTTGGAAAAATAAACGAAACAGATTTTCTTCCATGTAAATGCCGTATTCGGATGGAAAATCCTCGGTAAATTGAAGGCTCACGAGTTGACACCTCGTTTCGTTGCCTATCTCCCGGGATTTACGCGTTGATACCCTCTGCACACGCGAGCCACCCCCAATTCCAACTTCAACCCCCGGCCTCCCACACGGGAAAGGGTGGCAAACGAAACAGGGAAGGGAAACCAAACCGGTAATAAAACACTTTTCAATAACTCTATCTGTCACATTGGAAAATTCTTCAGCACGGAAATGACTGCCAGACGCTTTCCCCAAAGACAAAGCGAAAAATCCCAACAGCCAAACACCGAAAATACGGAGGCATACAACAGGCGACAATTAACTGCATCGCCTCGCGGGGAACTGGAAAATCCGGAAGCAGCTTCTTTTCCAGGATTTCCAGCACGATCCTTTTCCAAGGTTCCTCGGTGCCTTTCCGGAGTTTGGAAACGATTTTTTTCCTCTTCTGTCCAGCAACGCAAAGGAGGGAAAAGATCAAGACCAAAGACTGAGTTTACGAGAAGAGCCTCCGGACCTGCCGGATGACGTGTAATCAGTCGGGTGCCGAAGTGAGCGCTTGATGAATCGGATGAACAAATTCCAGAAACATGAAAGGTTTCAGGAGGCCAAACACTCGCGAGCCACGACAACCCCCACGCATTTGTAAGGGATGAACAAGAAGATGACTTTTGAAATCATCGAAAATTGAAAAAAGCTCCCCCGGGACAAAAGTGGCATTGCACACCCAGCTATGGTTAATGTATGGGAGTGACCGAAGCGAGTGAAATTTCGATTTGTCTGCAGCGACCGTTCGCACTTCAGAATTAGCCGCAAAAACTGAAATTTGCTGCCGTCCCGCGGCTGAATACTCGGGCGCTTAATGGGAAGGAAGGAAGGTTGAGGAAAAAAAACGTGCGATAGGCCGCGGTGAAGGGATTTTAATTTCATGGATGTTCGAGGCAAAAGCCTGGATGTGCGCCCTTTCGAAAAGTGGCAGGAGTCAGTGCAAGTGACACGAGCAGCGAAAAAGCGCGGCGGGGATCCTATCCCGACGGCTTCCCAATTAAATGCGGTTCTTCTGCCGTGCAGCGAGAACTCGTTCCGGGATATTAAAACCTTTTCGGATTCGGGTGAATTACTCAAAGGAAGCGAACCGTTTCTGATGGAATTTGGCGGGAAACCTCCCGGAAAAGAAACGAATCGAAAACTTTCCTTAATCCCCGGTCTTTTCCTCCTTCTTTTCGACTCTTTAATATTTTCCAGTTTTCTTTGTTTTCCTCTCCGTCCGACGAGTTAAGGTTTTTCCTTTGTCGATTATTTTTTGATATTTTCATGCTTCCTCCTCCTTTGAACTTCCGCGTCAATTGTCAATATAATACGATCTTCAACCCCGAGATATTATTGTATGTAAACACGGGATCGGACGCGGGGATTTTACCGGAATCTTCAAAGGGACCGAGAAACTTCTTCTTTTAATCCGGAATTCGGCCTGCAGGAGCGTAGAAAAAGTAACCAAAACAAATTAAGTCGCGGATCTACCCCAAGTGCTGCAGGAGAAAATAAAAAAATCCCTTCGCAGCCTTTTTTTCTTTTAAAAGTCGGCATTTTACTTTAACATTAAACAAACGATCGTTACAACTGCCGAGAAAATCTTGGTAAATTGCATTATGGTCGTTCTTTATCTGCCACCCTTAATACAAGGGTGCTAATTATTTATAGGCATTTTTTCATGCTTTTTTACACCCCGTAAAAGGGATGATAAAAATGAAATAATTATGAAATACTCTTTGAAGGTGTATTTTTGTGATGAAGGGAAATTAAGGCCTGAATCTATTATGTTCAACTTATCGGAGTCAATTTCATTTCTTTGCGCTTGATAGTGAAACATCCCGGAGAATTTTCCGGAGGCAAGATTTCGACGCGTTCTTTGTTTGCCGCCGAATGCACAAGATAGCCGGGAAACTTGCGATCATCGCGTAAACCCGAAAGACAATATCGAACCCCAAATGTGACTCTGGGAAAAGAAAAAGAATGAAAGTAGAATAGGAAAAGATGAAAAGAAGGAATATGCCGTGACAATAACTTTTCATATAAATGGACGTGTTGATCCCATTTGAAGACGTAAAACGAGTGGACGAAGCACGGGGAGGAAGGTGCAGCCTTTTGATCGCAGAGAAATATATTCATCGAGGGTTAAAAGATTATGGACGAGCAAGTCATTCATTCCTCCTTTCATGCCGCGACCAACGCAAATGTCTTGCAGTAGATCCGACCGGGCAAAATTTCAATTTAAAAAAAATCTCCGTCATCTCCGACAGACGACGCTGTCACATTTTCAGGGATAAACTCATCGCGAACGGTAAATTTTTACCAAGGTGCAAAATCTATTCATGCAAAAGCATCTTACCTCCGTCCTGTGGGCAAGCACGGGGAAACGCTTGATGACACGCCTTCGAGAAATCCACAGGAAAGGGTCACGGGGAACGCTGATGACACGTCTTCGAGAAATCCACAGGAAAGTCGGGCAAAGGAAAACCAGGCTGAGGCAGGATTCTTTTTTTTTTCACTACTCTAAGGCTAATTAAATTACGAGTCTTCCCTTGTCACTAGAATTTTTACACGAGGATGACTTCCACCCTTAGCCAGGGGGGGTTGGAGGGGATGGAAACGGACATTTCATTTACCTTTTACGAGTTTTTATTTTTGCATCGACAAGCACACAATTAGCGATTAGCTCCGATGGCAAAAAATTGTTTTGCCAGAAAAGCAATTAGTCGAATTTGAAAAAAAAAATATCACGAAACGCAAGAGTTGGCTGGGTACACAGAGGACTTAGCCGAAAGGACGAGGGTAAGGATCGCAAATGGAGAATGCGTTTATTTGCAGGCAGAAAAGCACGCTCACGTGAAATTTGTACGGACCACGGAGAGAAGAGAAACCGATTTCGGCTGTAGCGGCTTTCAAAAGAGATGCAAGCATACGTGAACGATGCGCTGTCTGCCAATATGCAATACTTACTTTCCGGAGAGAACAAGGGATAAGCTGTCCACCTTGGTCGTCTTCTCCTGCGCATAGACTTCTTGATACTTCAGCTGTCTAATAAGCTTCATGCAATTCAACACTCTTTTGAACTGATGCCGGTTCACTTTGAGGGGTCGGAACAGAGCCACGTACACCTGAGAAAAATAAGAAGACTGCTATGAGAGAGCCACCAAGTGCTGAGGCACCAACCTCGCTTTTTAATAGATGAAAAAGATGAAGGAGGAAATGGCGGAAGCCTTGTTAATCCATTATAATTCCGGTTTTCTTCGATCTGCCCCAAAGGATTACGCGGGAAAAAGGAATTTGAATTGTTTGATTCCGAGCATTATAAAGGCGAAGATTTTCCCAGCCAGTCGAGAGGCTCTTCGGCCGAGCATTTTCATCAGCCGCTGCACCCTAAGCAGTTCCGCCTGGATTCGCGAAGGTAAAATAGTAGATAATTTCACTACAACATGTGTGGCCCACGATATTACGCCACGTGGAGCTGGGCGATGGTGTATAAAGCCGCGATCCTGCGCCCAACACGCCCCTGAATAAGTTAAGACAATATTATTAAACAATGTACGGAAACAAGGAAGAACGCTAATTCAATTCACACAGAGTTCGTCGGCCCATCGTCGAGCACCCATCGGACACCCATCCGGCATCATCCACGAATCCGGTTCAAAATTATTAATTTGGACCGTTATTAAAGGGAAAATGTAAAAAGCTCCGACGGGGTGGCTGCCGCTGCTGCTGCTGCTGCTGCTGCTGCTGCGTACCCCAAAACTGGGCTGCGCTCAACTAATTACAAATCATCTTTGATGTTATCCATTTCACAAAGCATTCTCCGCTTTGCCTCCCGCTTAATAAAATTCGTTCGCGGGGCTAATTAACGTTTTCAAACTTTTCTTAATGTTGTAACTGCTTCACACTCATCTTTCACTGCTTTTCCTACCCCGAAAGCAAGCCACATCCGAAATCGGCCTTTTGGGTATCATTCAGAGATGCACTGAATTCGTCTCGTGTATCGCATATATACATATATATCAAGATATTTACGTAAAGCGGCTAATAGGAAACTCGGGAGGGGAAAAAAATTAATTTCGATTTGGATGTTGTTTAGGGATAATTGCCTCTTATAAGCTATAACATTATTCCTTAGCTCGTCGATCAAAAACAATAAAAAGGAACTGTTAAAACGTTGGAAGTACCGCGAATCAATCGCAAAAATCCCGCAGGATTCAGACGTTGCTTTAAGATTTCGTAAGACGAATGGCTTCCATATATCTCGGCGACAACGGAGAGGTTGTCGCCAATCTTCCAAAACCGATTCTTTAATTTTTTTGTTCGAAAAGAATATTGCCTATGTGACTTAAAAAATCGTCTGTAAATTAAAACGCACACGTAGCTCCGGTAGAAATGTTACAAAAATATCGTTGCATACCACAGTTTATCTTTTCTTTCATTATGGACAGACAGATTGAACCGTCTTTCAGGGAACAATATGCATATGAATAACCTGAAAAACGACTTCGCTTAGGTCTCTGATTCAATCCCGAGACGACAGAAGATCAAATGACGAGGAAAAAAGCCGAGAAGACGAGGAAGAACCGCAAAGTCATTAATAACCAGGGAAACGCGAGCCTTGCACAGATGGCAAGGCGATTACATTCAATCAAGTTTCAGCGAATTTAGTTTAAATATGATTTAGACAGGAGATGTTACAGGAATGGGGAAAAGGCTTCCTACAGCAGGACTCAACAGCACCAGATTGCGTTAAACGACTGCAAACTTATCCAATAATTTACACGCTTCTTTTCGGGCAACTTTACTCATTTGCTTGACGTCTTTTCGCCCGGGAATATCTGGGAAATCTTTCATCCTCGACGAAAAAAAAAAAAAATTAAATTTCCCGGAGAGAAACAGGAGGGAAAAAAAAAATCAGGTAAAACCAAGTGGAAGAGTAAGCGCCTTTTCGCACCCTTAACAGTAACAACTGCTGCCACGATTCCGTCGTAATTTTTGCTCCAAAGGAAAAGTAGAAAAGGAATTTTTTTTTTTTTTTTTCCTCAAAAACGGGGAATAATGATAATGCCCGACTAAATGACGACAACATACTTGCTGTAGAATTCATTTGCATTAAATTCACCCTTCTTCCCCATGAAAAGCAAATCTCCTCCCGCGCTTCCTTTTTTGGTTGCTTTTTCCACTTCAAAACCGAATGTTGCACCCTCGGGATCACCGAAACTTCTGTGCCAAACTGACCGGCATATCGCCTATTGGAAAGTGCAAAAATGAAAATTGGAAAAGATCGGGATATATCATTTATTCTTGCAGGGAAGATAAATAAAAAATTTTCCAAATTTCACGCGGGTAAAAAAGATGAGAGGTTAACCGTGAGACGGCCCGTCTCCAGATTAAATGGAAGAAAGAGGAAAATTTTTTTTTTTTTTTTTTTTTTTAAACGGAAGGGAAAAAAATTCCCCGCAACCCACGAACCTTCTGGCGAAAAGGCTCGTCGAAGATAAATACACCGGAAGGTTAAAGAAAATATTTTTTAATTCGCATGCAATAAAGCCAGAACAAAAAAGGAATACATTTTCGGGCGATAAATCCACTGTTAGAGTTGTTTTTCCAGTTGGATGAAGCATCTTCAAAAGAGGGAAGAATCCTGGAAAATCATATAAAACTATTTCATATATTGGATGAGGAAGGGGGAGATGGAACATGATATTTCTTTATATTCAAATATTTTCTTCGAGCTCGCAATGATATTTTACAGAGATTCCGGAGGAATATTGTTCACTTTATAGGTAAGACAATTTCTCCCGGAGATTACTTTTCTCTCGGACGATAAATAAATTTCTTTTTTTTTTTTTTTTTTTATACAAATGCTACGCGCGAGAATGCGATATTAACAGTCCCGTGCCAAACTTTTCAAATTTTCCCATGGATTCAGTTTTCCCTAAAATACCTTTCGAGCCCTTTCTCTTGTCAATTTTAATCGGGGCCCTTGCTCAGAACAATTCCCGCTTGTCCCGTACCCTGCGATGACCGAATTGCAGAGTTCGAATTTAAATATTTTAATTTTTGAGTTTAATCCGCATCCAAATGTTGTTAAAACGTAAAACGTCAAACGAGAAATCTCAATTTCAGTAATCATTCCCTCGTTATTGCGATCATTATGTTCGAGGACCACAACGAAACTCCCTCGTCGAGCATCCCCCGCGGCCTCGCGGCAAAGGGCCCGCATTGTCCGGGGATGAAATTACACGAGTGTTTTAAGTTTTGCTTTTCAACCCCGTCACGTACCGATCACCTGTTGCCATCCTCCCTTAATAAGTAAATTAAATTCATTTTTACATAAGCTATAAAATGAATCGGGAGGGAATTCAGCAAAAAAACGGATTCCCTTCTTATCGGGAGACGAAGCACCCCCGCAGTAACACGGGGAAATGTCTCAAATTAAGCATTTTCCACTAAAGTTCCGAACTCCCGACAGGAGAATGCACTTGTGTTATTTGAATCCATCAATTTGAGATGAAATACATGATTAGCAATAATTATTTTTCGATCAATCAAATAGCTTATATGTCGCTGATTTCTGTCCTTTCGAAGAGTTTGCTGCTGTGCCATCCTTTCCTAACTGTTTTACTTCAAATGTAATTTATTTGAAATGAATGCGATTTCGTTTCGTTTTGAGCTTTTAGCATCGTCGTTCGAATTATACATAGTTCATCTGCTGCATACTCGAAGAAGGTATTGTTGCGCGGGAGAATAAAAAAATCAAGCGACATTCACTGCGTTTTCAGAATACAGCAAAATGTGAGCAGCACCTTTACGGTGGCGGCCTTAACATTTTACGAGGGTTAAAAATCACCACCCCTGATCTAGGAAATTATCCGGTTGAAGCTTTTATGGGAAGTTTACATGATTGTTTGAACTGGCATTTTATCCTGATCACTATTACGTTTATACATCTCTCCGGATTTTAAATAACTAAGAAAAAACCTTTTTGTATCGAATCACTGGGGATAAAATTAACGAGCAACAAACCATAGCATTTCATTAAATATAAATTCAATAATATTTCATGGTTTGGTGCTTGCTAATTTAATTTTTATCAATTTGCCTTTCCATCAGTAAATTATGAAGCAGCTTAAATCGAATCTTTTTTTAAGGAAATATTGCATATTCAAATTCACTCACAAAATCAATAAAAATCAAGATTATCAATTTAATTATTCTCAATTATTGAGCCGTACTTTATATTAAAATCTTATAAATCCGTGTGGAAGATAAAATGAAACTACAGCCAAATCCAAAAACTGTATCTGGTAATGCCTAAGATCACTTAAATCAATTGTAAATAACAAAATCATAAGATTGCATTGAATTGATAACGGCATAAAAAAAATGTATAATGTCGCAAACGATTCCCAACGTGTTGTCCAATTAAATATTTACCGTCATTTACTGTACATTTTTCATTAGAGATTTCCCCGTTTCTCATATAAAACCAATATGTTGTCCTTAATGAACTACATCGGTTCTGGAAATGCCATTACAACACCTTTCCACAGTTTTAGATGCATATTTAAATGTAAAAATAATTTTTTTTTTCTAAAAAAAAAAAAAAAAAAAGAGACGGTAATGGCCAGTGCTATCGTTACGGCAACATCTGCCGTAATGTACAAAAAGGAGAAGAGATCGCCCTATAAAGCTATCAAACTTTAATTAAAACCATTAAAATCGCCGAATCCATTTGGAAGGCAAATAAAAGCTAAATCGTAAAACACGTACCATGCACGGATGCTTTTAAACAGTTCCGGAAAATGGGCAGCAGACAGGAAAACTCAGTGTTTTTCGGGGCCCAAAGATAAATGAAAAGGGGAAAAAGTCTACCGGAATGTGCCTGAAATGCCTTCGACCTAAGTCGCGGCGGCCACGTTTTCAACTGCCTGTAAATCCGACAATACCATCGTGTTAATTTTTAATTCCCGGACTTATAATCATTGCGCTTTGACTGAATTGCATTTGGTCAAAAAAACTCAGGTCGACAAGAACCTTTTTCAGCAATATTTTCATCCCGGTAGAAGAAGCCTTTGTCGACGGGCGGAAAATTCATAAATGGGTAATTTATCCAGAGAAGGCATCGATCCCGAAGATGCGGTTTCCGATTATTATGAAGAAATCCCATGTGGTTTTATTTTCAGGGCCCATTCGCATGGTAAATCTCACTTTTTTTTGCCCGCGGAATTTATTAACTCGACTTCTGTGAGTTGGAAATTCTTCTCGGTTCCGCGGTAAATTTTTTTGCGTTGTATTATTGCAAACCTGGAATTTTGCAGGGATAAATTTTTCGGAAAAAAAAAAAAAAAAAAAAAAAAAAGACGCATCAGAAATGAATGTCTGAATGGACGGAAGCTAACGCGGCCATGTTCCTGCTCTTCCGGCAATTAACCTGAACCTGATTCGGACAAAGTTTCGTTGTCGCAAAAAATAATCAGCCGCCAATGTCCCAGAACATCAGAAGAGTTAATATTTTTAAAAGGTGATGACGGGAAAGAGGAATGGCAATATTTGGCCGACAGAGAGAAAATTCATTGCGGTTAGTTCAAATCCAAAAGACCTTAAATGGGGCCGACGCTCTTTACAGACATATTGTTCCTTTTTTTGGATGTAGAAACTGTTTTGTCCCAAAAACAAAGTTCGCAGTGAAACGTAACCGGTAAAATATCAAATTTTCTTTGAAATTTTCAAAAGGTCGGGGCTCCAAAAAATTGACGGAATAATAGTTTGCGTTATTTAATTGCCCGAATCAAAAGCATTCACCTTTAGCCTTTATTCCAACGTATGTCAAAAGGGAGAAAAATTGTAGTGCAGGAAATATGGACAGCGAGCGCAAAAAAAAAAAAAAAAAAAAAAAAAAAAAAAAAAAAAAAAAAAATCTGCTTAAACGCTCCAAGGCGCCATCTTTCCCGGCGGAGATGAATAAAAGTTCCCTGTCACAGAACGGGAAAAACAGGAAAGTGGGATCGATAAAAAAATTCTCTAAAACTGCAACAGCAGCAGCAGCAGCTGACGGTTTGCTTTTCCCCTTTGAATAATCTCCCAGCGCGAGAATTTGTTGCCGATACGGAAAACGGTCTGAGAAAATTATCCACATCATCAGAAAGACGCAGATCCTTTTAAAAAAGTCTAAACGGCAGGAACGAATCGCCATCAGGGGGAAAAAAAAAAAAAACAAAAATAGGAAGGTGTAATTCGAATGCATAAGCAGACTACATGGAGGGCTGCCAACACAAGAAAAATGCGACGGTCGTCAGCCGAAGCAGACTCGTGTTTTTCACGCTATTTTTATTATTCGAATAAATTGTGTACACTTTTTTGGTTTTCAACATGAATCCGGCCCCCGGAAATATAGAAAGAAGCCCAAAATTTTCGAGAAAACTCAGTTCCTGTGCTCCCGCAAGCAGCGATGGCTTTTCTTTCCTCCGTATATCACATCTGCAGTTTTACTTAAAGCGAGATTTTTGTTGGATCATTTTATTTCTGTTTTATAAATAATGAATTATTCAAGATGCAGCCGACGAACTGCGATTTCTGGCAGTACAAAATGATGGGTGAACCGTTTGTCAGAAGAATTATAGCGAAATCGAATCAGTGCCTGACAAACGGCCTTTTTTTAGCCACCTGAACGTGGCGAAGGTAAATCTCCTCTTCCGACCGGCGAGACTTAAGTAAGGAGCAAAAACGCGAAGTCAATTGTCGGATCGAGGAGCCTCCCTTGCAGGAGAAAGATTCGGGGATGAAAAGTACCGGAGGCTACAGCAAAAGCGAAAAAAGCTCTTGCACAAGAAGCGATGGGAAAATAAATGCAATAAGGAATAAATAGGAACCATTCTGGAAAGTAATAAAGAGCCGCCCCGAGGATCCGGGTCCCGACAGGAAAAAAAATTAAGGTCCGCTTTGTCAACCCCCGGGGGCCCCGCATAAATTGAAATTTGTCGATGGTAACCGCTCATGCGATTGTAATGCAATAGCAATTCTATCAAAAAAAAAAAAAAAAAAAAAAAAAAAAAAAAAAAAAAACAACACGAACCTGCCGGAAAATCACTTCCTCCTCCGGAGAAAAAGAGAACCTCTTGTCTCACTTATTAGATTTAGACGCCAGCCGGAAGCGAGAGAGGAACAACCGGAAGGTAGCAGAAAAACTGTTAACCAACGGAAGAGTTCCTCCTCCACAGAATGCGGCAAGCGGCAAAATTCGTTTTGCCCTGACCAACGGCAAAGCCCCTTCAATTAATCGAATCGAACGAGAAATTAGGTGGATCATTTCCGCGGACGGTTCAAAACGTGTCTAATAGGGTAAAATCTGTGGTCACAGTAGAAATATCTTACATGTAACTTCGCGCGAAGATAACGTCAAATCACCAGGGTACCACTCTCATCCAAATCGTTTGGACTTGGCACATGCTTCCGTCAACTGCCGGACACGTTTTACCAGCGGGAAAACCGTGGTCGACAGCACCGAATCAGCGAAAACTCCCGCTGTCAGCGGGGCGCGAGGCCGCCTTCTGATGCAGTAAGCCCTCGTACGTTTATCGACTTCGATTGTGCGCTGTGGGTTTCTGCAATTGCATGTGGCCGGTCGGAAATTCGTTATGTAAATATTCGCAAGGCGTCAAGACCCCACTGCGGGCCGAGGGGTTTTGACTGTTCACATTAAATTCGGTCTGCTGGAACGGAAGACTCGTGGAAAATCGTTTTGGGCCATTGCTAAAGATCTTTCAGAAACTTCTTTGCATGTCTCTTTCGTTTTGCTCCCGCGGAGGTCAAAAACTCACCGAACCGTAACCTCCACAAGGCATAGGAACAACTCTCGCGGAACTGACAGCTAACAACATAATTCGATTTTATTTCAATTTAATCGTACCAATCACAATTGGAAATGAAATTGCCATCCTTGCCATGTTCCATCAATGTCGCCTGTGGAAAACCACGTATTTCCAACACTTTTTCCATTAAATTACACAATATATCTGGAAGAATGCTGAGAATTTGTATTTGTTGCAGGGATTGGTGGCGGCCATCGTAGCGCAAATGTTTCCAACGGCATCACCTAACGAAAGAGCTAAATGGTGGTAAATTCATAGTTAAATGCTTTGCACTTATATCGCTGTATAAGCCGAAAAGGAGTACCTCTTGAGTAATCACAACTGAAAGGTGATCGTAAGTAAGGAATGCACTGGAAAATTTTTATTGTCCCATCATAGAGAATTTCCAGCATTTTCGGATCAATATTGAAATTTGTTAAATATCATTTTTCGATCGTGTACACGTAATTTTCCCTTATCCGCACCATAATTTATCACGGTTCACTTTTGGCATAAAAGGAATACTGTTTTGCAGCTGTTGAGGGGCGTAGATGGTGGGAAATCAATGGACCTTTCACTTCACAGGATTTTCCGAATAATATCGGAAAATATTTTTCGACTGTACGATAAACCTCGCAGCAGCAAACAAAGAAAACCATTAATTATTATAAATTGGTTTTTCCCAACCGACGTTTTCCAATAAAATATTTTCCTTTGTTGCTCCCATTGTCATCGATAAATTTAATTTTGGTCATAACGGCTTAAGCAACGTGGTCTTTGATTGTTTATGCCACGTTAAACCTGCCCGGAAACTAAAAAAAGCGATTCGACATGTAATTTCACATCTCAATAATGCTCAATTAACACAAAGATATCTACAATCATCTTATCATGAAGGTGGAGAAAAACAAAGGTCTCCGTTATTTTAATTTCTTGCGTATCTGAATTGCACAAATCCTGCTAAGATCTGTTAAATCTATGTGTATTTAGATTGGAAGACGCTCGAGACTTAACCAATGAATATTTCAAAACATAATTATATGATAAGCTTGTAATAACAAACGGGAAAATTTTGGTTTTCCCCACCCGGGCTTATGAATTCAAATGATAAATAAATTAATCAAAGAACTAATTGTTCCATTTCACTATATTTCCTCTCGCTCATCGTAAACCAATGTCTGAAATTAGATTTTTTCCCCCCCCTATTGTAGGTATAATATACATTAAAGTCTCATGAAATTTCAAACTTTTCACTCCCTGCGAAATCCTTTTCAGTCCCACGACCACCGGTAATTACGGTTATAACTTCAATAAATCTCTAATTTATTTCAAAGACGAAAATAGTTTTCATTTGTATAAACTTGTTTGAAAGCTTTTTGCCTCCGCCTCGCTCTTAAAACCACTTTAAAGAATTTTCCCGCAATTTTCCTTTCGTATTAATTTACATTACCTCCCACTGGGGAACGAATGGAGAATCACCACCGAAATACGTCTCTTCCAATCCGAATTCCAATAAAAACCTAACTCATGTTTCGGGACCAATATTTGGCTGGATAATTACCGGTTTCCGTAAGCAATAAGCAAATTTTTGTATCGTTTCTCGGACGGTCCCCCGTCGCGTGGCAGCCTTCATTGTTCGACCGGGGAAAAACCCCGTTTTCATTCAGAAGAACCGGTTTGGGATGCTAATTTCTCGTACGGGGGCCCCCCCACGGGTACCTCTCATAAAATCCGACGCTCCTTTCCAGCGATAATAACAATAATGAAAATCAAAACGATGAAATTTAAGCTGTTCAATGTCTTTATTATAAATATAATAATAAAGCGATCCGTTACACGTTCTCAAAGAGCAAGGTTCAGGTTTTACAAAGTCCTAAAAAAAAAAAAAAAAAGGCACTCCAGAAAATTTTTTTCAACCATTATTTTATTCCAACTGGATGGGACATTACATTCCCTATGAGATTTATCGTTTTTCAGACGCTTGCATCGGAGCCTCATGTACTGGAAAACTAAAAACGGCTACGTGGTGTTTTTTGAATTTTTCAACATTCAAAATAGTCGTGCCACTTATTCAGAATTTAAATTTTCTCGATTTAAATGAAAGGGGTTGAAAGGGGATTTAATAATATTTAGGAATTGTTCTCTGCGATGCACGTAACTGAAAGTGGCATTAATTTGTGAAAATATCGCCGCTAATTCATTCCCATGATGAATAAAATTACTGTTAAAATATGGATTTCATGCCCTTTTTTTTTTTTTTTTATGATATTTTCAATGGGTAAAAGAAAAATGTGATAAAATGCATTTCGCGACATTAGAATGCAAAATGGGCTTTCTCCCATACATTTCAATAACATCTGGGGGCGCAAGAATGCGGCTACACCATTCAAATGTTTTCATTTCTGCCACGGTCCGGAATACAAATAAAAGGTCGCGATGTCTTTTTCACTTTGAAAAGCTGCCGTACAAAAAGAAAAAAAAAAAAAAGGCACGCCAAAAACCGAGCTTTTACCAAATCGAAAAGGTTAATTTCGGAAATTGGGAGTGACAGCCACGAAAGCAATTATCGCACAATATACCAATATTACGGTGTACGTTATCGCTTTTGGATTTCATAACAATTAAAACTGGAAAAACCGGGTTTGGCCGAAAATCCCGGCGGATACAAGACGAAAATTTTATCGGACATCAAAATTCACCGATATCCATGCATTATTAATAACGTTATAATTTATCCATCTACTTTGTTACCGCTCTAATTGACATAAGACTCCGGGGGGGAGGGAAAGATGGATTAGAAACCCGGGAAGGGATGAATCGGTCCTCGGAGATTTTCCCCCGTTTTAAATTAAATACGGCTAATGACGTTAACCTGCAGAAGCTGAAGAATCACGACGTCTGACTGCAGCCGAATCTAATAAAGCTCAAATGCCACGACGTGGGCAAATGGAGAGAAAACCATCGGAGTACTTATACCATTAAACAAATTCGGAGCCATTACGGCAGCAGTTGTGCGTTGGAAGGAGTTCCGAGGGCCCCGATCGCATTGCTGAGATTTTAACGTGCGGCATTTAACGCGGTCGTTGAAATGTTGATGTGGTTCGGCCTTTTTAATGCTTACGCTTTCGGCATTCGTTTTGCTGTACGTTAAAGGGAGCAATTTATGCGGTCAAAATTCCATTCTAAAAGTCACCGACGATAAAAATGTCAAAGATCGCTTGCAGACGAAATAACCTTTGCAAAAGGTTTAGCTGCTGCACATTAAGCAGAGCGTTTCGTTCCGGCTGACGAACGTCCAGAGACAGCTTACCGCTGCCGCGTCTGCCGCCCTGAGAGGGCCGCGATCATAAAATTTTGGCTTTTGGATAACGGAAATTATATTTATATAAAGCCAGATCGAGTTCAGCCCGTTCGCATCCAGCCACTTTCCATTTCAGCCTATTCAATATGACGCTGAATTTTAGTTTCCCATATTTCGCAGGTTTAAAATTTAATGTATTTCGCTGACATTCGGCTCGAAATCTTCTTTCTGCTTCAAAGAACGTATTTCACTTTAAATTATTCTCCATTTACATATAAGGAAGCCTTTGGAAAAACAACCGCGGGATATTTGTAAAAGGAAAATTCGTGGATCCAATATGATTGGCCGATTCGAAAAGCACACATCGCACTGCTTTGAATTTTCTTTTTTTTTTTTTTCCTATTTTAGAACTTGCAAACGCAGGTTCTGAAAATGGAAAACTGAGAGAAGATCAAATAAAGTTTATGTGATTGAATCGATGTTATTTTGTGGATGCACGTGAACAGGAGCTCAAAATCAGCGTCGTCTAAATCGCAAGATTCGTTTTAAATGAAATAAGGACGGTGATCACCTTCGCATATCGAACGCCAACATTGCGAGTCCGAGAGAAGGCGAGAACATGCTACCAAAAAGTGTCCGGGTTATAATTTGAAGAAGAAATTTCTTCCTTTATTTTTTTTTTTTTTTTTTCGGAAAAGATGCGGAAAAAGGCCCCGAAATGAAAAGGCAACGCCAACCGCGGATTTTCGGGCGTGGATGCTGACTCCGACAGCCCAGGTTCCTCCCGTTCGAACCTTCAGAAAAGTAACTAAGTGCGACTCGACGGCGTCTGTTCGCTTTGCCCGGGCTTTAACTTAGCTGAAGGTGGAAATTTCTGAAATAATGCGAAGAATTTAATAAAAGCGGAAACAGGATTCTGGATTCGATGACTGCAAAGACAGTGTGTCGGGGCCGGAATTCACGCCAGCTTCGGCGAGCACCCTCGCGGAAGATAAGCCGTAGTGGTGCAAAACTGAGCCTGAACCCTAAAAAACCGGTTCTGTCCTGATCGTCTGGATCAGTGAAAAGGGAATTCAGCGATCGGAAAAACGCTGCTCCATTAAAATCGATGGAATAAGATTTGCCAGAGTTCTTCGATGCCACTCGAGTGCCATGCACAAGCACACTCTTAGTGAGTGAAACTAGCTCAAAATGTTATAATTCTTTCCGAGAGTAATTTGAGTGGGATTGAAATGCTGTTCTGAAGGTGTGTTTGCTATCGATCGAGGCAAATGGTAATTTGAAGGAAAAACAACGTGCAGTGTAAAATTTCCTATCCAAAAGTTCTAGGGTTTCTTGCTGGGGCTTTGGAACATGTGATAAGTTGCACTTCGCTTTTGATTCAACATTCTCGTGTCCGCTCTGGTCACTCTTCTCTTCAATAACCCATTCAAACTAATTATTCGCCGTCAATGCTAAGCCACGACAACCCGTCTCGTAACTTTTCGTCGGCTCTCTTATGTGGATCATGTTGTCTGCACAATTAATGTTCCCACGAACGATTCCCTTCACATTAAACGTAACTTTTTAAGAGTTGTTTCCCTGGATTAATCCTCGAGCCGAATTCGGGAGGAATGAATTAATGGAGAAATCATGCTCCATAAAAAAAATTACACAGTCCGAAAAACCGCAGAATCCCGATAATAAAGGCGGAGAGCCGATGATGCGGGCATGCCGCGGGTCAAATCCGAAAGCATAAGATACAGGAGAGGAGAATGAGAAATTGCAGGAGAGGATATCAACGTGGATTAGAGGGCTTTTCGGGAAAACTCATCCTATCCGAACCGATAAATGCTCTTCCGATTAATCTAAGAAAGCCATCCGGTCGAAATTCTATATATATATATATATATATACCTGTGGTTACACACAGGCTGTAGTTCGTTTCGGGGGATTACATTCCGTCGAATAACAAAGATGTGGCAGATCAGCTATTTGAAAGGGCAATGATTGCAGTATTTATTGGGAAGATCCGTCAGTCACGAATATCGGATCAAAATTTGTGATCCTTTACTTCATTCCTTCCAAAAAAGCTTCGTTAATATTTATTTATTTATTCCGCCTGAAGCATAGTTCGAATAAGCGTGCACCTTTTGTATAGTCGCGAAAATATCTTTAAAAATGACATCTTGGCTCAACCCACAATCATCGTCGATTTTGAGGAAAATTGCTCGATGGTGTTTTGAGCCCACGAGTCTGATTACGATAAGATACTGCAGCAGCAGCAGATAAAAAGCGAATATTTCAAATCTTGAAAGTTTTCCTGTCGATAGCCGTTAAACGCGTGTTCGACAGAAAAAGGCGCTGATAAACAAAATGGATCTGATATCTTGATGCAACCTTCGCCCAGTCAAACAGCAAACTAAGTGGAAGCAGAAGAGAGAAACCATGTTGGAAAGCGATCAGGTGAAAAGGGGCGATCGCAACGCTGATGCCGGAGGACGACAAAGTCGTCGGCAGGCACATGCAGATGCGGAAGCGCGAAAGCCTTAGACAATCGGATCGAATAAGTTTCAAGCGTGAAAGCTGTCAAAGTCAAAACTTTTCGGCGAAGCAAAAATCGATGGCTGCTGGGGCGACGGGCGAAGAGAAGAGGCAAAAGCAGTGCAATTCCAACAGCATTCAGCCTTCAGAAGTGATTTTTCCCAACGTCCTCCATCGATTTTTAATGTTACAATCACAGAGTGAAAAATGTTCGAAGTTATTAATTGCATATTAGCCCCAATAATGGGGGAAAAAAATTCCCCCTTTTTTTTTTCCAACAGCGCCCAATTCATACAATCACTTACGGCAGTTTTACAAGGGTAAAATGTAAATGTCTTCAACATAAGGAATCACCATCCCGGGTCATTTTGCTGAAATGGGTCACCACTGCGAACAAGTAGGAACTGAGAAATAAATCAACTGAGCCACCATTGTCCAAATTATAATTATTCATTCTCGTTGCTCCTTCCCCGATCACGCTCAGGCTAAAAAAAGGACGCGTTTACATGATGAATGCAAAACTTCTCCATTAAAGCAAAAAATTTCTCACTTTTCTGATCCTTGCGTTTATTAGCAAAAAGTTTTCCGGAGTCAAAACACACTTATCTTCGGTATGGAGGACCTGCATTTGAATGTTATCGATTTCCGAGATTAAAAGACGAAAAAAAAAAAAAAAAAAAGGTGGCAAAATTAACTGCGACAACGATTACTGCGTCGCATAACGCAAGCATGGAAATGAGAGCGGTATCAAAGAATCAGTCAAATTGTAAGAAACATCATAAAATGCAAAATTTGCATTTTACACGATTTCCTAACATTTCACATTAACTTTTTTATTAAGCGTAATTTCATCAAATCACAGATTACTCATGCACGCATAAGCAATCGGTTAACAGTTAATTATTAACTATTTCAACTAATTATAAACATTGCTGATTAAAAAGAATTTACATTTTATTCCATTTAAAAGTTTCTTATCTTGCTCCCCTGGCATGTGTTACTCTAAAATGCAAATTTAAAATTTTCATAAAATATTTCAGTTTTCAAAATTGACACAATAAAAATGTAAAGTAAGGCTCACTTATAAATCAGTCATGCATAATAAATCACCTTTATTTACATATCATAAGTTAAGAGTGCAATTGCATGACAGAAAAAGTTTAGTAAAATATATGAAAGGAAATGTAATGTGCAAAATTACTCACCTCCTCTATTTCCTTTGTAAATTTAATGGGTCTAAGATGATAAGTAAGAACACACACTTGGATTAAATTGATGGCAACAAAAGTCACATTCCACAAAAAGGCATCAAAGGAGCAGAGTACAGTCCATCCCCAAAGAGCAAAAAAAGCACAGCCAACCAGCACTGTGTACCTGAGGTAAAGTATTCCATACATCCCATTTGGTGCCAGATAGGAAAGAAAGAAAAATGTGTTTGCTAACTGGAAGTAAATGTGATTGACTGGTTCCCATTTGAGACACAGTGGAGCACCAAAGATAGATGTAATGAAAGAAACATTTTGGGTGGTACTATTGGGATATTCATCCAACCTGTGATTACCAGTATCAGTAACCAACCCCATTACACTTGTTGTCAAAGTCTGAAGAGTAGAATTAACTCCATCACTACCATCATCTGTAAAAGAAACCACTGATGGTCTACTGTTCATCCTCCTAGCTAACCCCCCAAAATTTCCACATCTGCTTTCATTCAAAATGTTCAAAATTTGTTTTTCAAATTAATCTAAAATTATTTTTCCAGTATTAATATCTAAGTTTTCAGCACGAATCTTAATATTTTCTGACGTATCACAACGAAAAACGAATCCAACCGATGACCAAGTTGATCGAAAGTCAGTCATAGTAATTAATTTAACAGAATGCTCTAAGATAATGGTTTCAACTTGAATCTCATTGCAAATCAAAATCAATAAAATTTTAAAAAATCTCTCACATTAAATCAATTTTTCATTCTTTAAAATTGCTTCGCTCCCTTTTAAGGATATCCTTGAAGTTTAACCACTTGCCGTACGATATTATGATAGCGGTAAACAAAATGTAAAATTATTTTAGCTCAAACAAGAAGTAAATTAATACAATAATAAATTAAGAAAAGATAACTAAACATGAAATCACTTTTCGACAATATTGCGCGCCATGTTGAAATCGCTGAAGAAAAATAAACAAACTAAATTTGGCATGACCCGCCATCTCTCCCATTTCCAACGAACTAAAATTCGCTGTCGATAAAATCTGCCCAATCCCGTGTGTCGACAAGTAGGGAAAAAAAAAAAAAATCTACAAATTTTTTACCTTATGCTTACTATCATTTTTCCTTTCGAGTTTATTGCACGTTTGATAAACAATTTTATTTTTAGTGTCAAAAATATCCGAGAATTAATCCTGGATAAATTTTCCGGATGAAACATGGTAGGAATTCTTCGTTTATTTACGCTGCTGAATCGGCCAAGATTCATTCTTGGCCTTCAAACGGCTGTTGAAGATTGTGTCGAACATCGTTGGAAAACGAGATCAAACTGATGCACAAGATGACGGAAAGTCTGGAGCAGTTTGCTTCACACAAATGACGTTTTTTTTTCAGGCAGATAACCCGATGGTTCTGTAATTCGACATAATACGATGGACAAGAGCTTCTTGCTTTCTTTTTCATTCCGTCAACAGCAATGAAATGGCGGAAGAAAACAAACGAAAGAAAAAGACCTTTGAATCGAACATTCCGCACATATCGTTGCAAACGGTGAAAACGAACGGTCGCTTTGTTTCGTTCCTCGAGGCACACTGGAAATCAAATCTCTCAAAGAAATGCTGCAGAGGTGAGTCTCTTTCCCTAACATCGAAGTCAGGTTAGGAACTGCAAAATATAACATTTTCCCCATCTGAATGATCCCTTTATTTGCAGATCGCTGCGGCGAACGCTTCTGCCGCCGCAAACGGTGGCAAAGCATCTTTCTTTTTTTCGAAAACTGTATCCGGGCACGAAGCCTCTGAGTCACCACATCGAACTCTCACATCCGGCAGGTTGGGTCAGAATTCGAGAACCCAGCGTCGAGCGATTCAGCAACTGATTCCAGATTCCGTTTTGTAATGGATGCCTGCAATGCCGAACCCGGTTTCATTTTCCTTCACTTTACGTACGTACATCTGAATGCATATTTCATCTTATTGAGGGGATAATGCAACAGCATTAACGAAACGTTCGTTTCCGCAGATCGTGAAACGGGGTCGCGAGGTCTGCGAAAATACACTCTCCGTGGATTTTTGCGCTTCTTCCGCACATCTCGGATTTCCAGGCAAAACAGGAGAAGAAACTAATTTCCTCGGAAGGGAGATTTCCCGTTTATGTTCGGAGGAAACGGCCAACTGCTGCCTGTCAGACTTCCGCCAAAAATGAATTGAAACAAAGGAAGATAAATGACCGGGATGATCGGAGACGTTTCGTCTCACGAGAGAGGGCCCCAGGCTCCCTGAGCAATCCGTTCCCACATATTATTAAGGACACAATTAATCCGTCAGGAAATTGGTTGGAACCTCTTCCTTATTGGGGATTCTAATGGCGAAAGCAGAAAAATCGACCTCTCCATCGTCCATCCATCCGCCTGTTCTTCGGTCTTCTGACTTCGCGCTCCGAGGAGCGACGGTGACATTTGTCCACCGATGTACCAGGAAGCAGCTCCGTATGATTTAAAAAATAATTAACATAATAAGATTGGTCTGTCGTTAAGCATGACAAGCGGAGGTGGAAGTTAAGTAGTAAAAATTTAAGTTAAGGGTCCATTCATTTTAATTATCGAGAGCAGAGGTCGCGAGGAGGAGTTGAGATTGATCTGAAGATTGTCATTTTCAGGGATTTGTACTCTATTTATGAGCATTTTCACGTCGTGCGCTTGTCAACCTTTGAGGCTCTCTCTTCCGCGGACGTCCATCGCCGGCCGCCGCGGGAAGGTTTGCGCAAATCGGACGAACCGACCATCGGACCTTAAAACCTTCTTCGGGACGCTTTGGTGGTCGTCTAAATTACACTTTTCGAAGGTGGTCTCCGCCGAACAATGACCGACCAAAAAAATCCTCTCAAATTTAAGATTAACTTCGCATTTTCCACTTCAAGCCCGATTGCATTTCCGTTAACATCTTACTCAGATGGACATGCAACGAAGACTGGAGCTGTTTCGTTTCCCCCGGCAGGATTTTTTTCTTTTTTTCCGGAATTCTTACCGAGGATCTGTTTCGGTTGGTTTCCCGATGGAATTGTGAAATTTTATTCTAGAATTTTCCGTTTTCACGCGACTCTAAACGAGGAGTCTGCGTTCGATCGAAGTCTGTCGTCCTTGTGGATTGTTCAATTAATGATCTGTGGATGAAATGGAGAGATTGTACGTGCAGCGTCGGAACATGGCGGGTGGCACCGTGCGGAACTCTCCGAAACACCGTCAGCAATTTACGACGAAATCGAACGACAGCTTAGTTTGATGATCCACCACCTTTTCCTTTTGCAGGACTTGCCCGGAGGAAGAGGCCTTCGTCGAACTTCCACAGATTTTCGGAAACGGAGGCGATGCAACATTCCACTTCACCGTGGTATAAGAAGACGTGTTCTCGAAGTCGCATCAACCGTGTGGTTTGTGCTCGATCAAAAACAAAAAAAAGGCGTCTGCCCTTTCTGCGGGATCTCCAGCAGCACGAGAGCGCGCATCGAATGGTGAAGAAACTGGGTGGGAAAGAACAAAAGCGAAATGCAGACCGGAAGGAACGAACCGGAAACGGTTTTCCCCGGCAAAAACCTTCAATTTCCGGCTATTCGGTGCGGGCGGGGGAGCACTGCCTCCGCAGGAACGGTTAGATTTATAGTTGTTATTTATTTGATTCAGCTCGTTTTCATTATTTGCGTTATATATATATATATATTTCTTTTTTGCTCTAACACTTCTCACAAACAAAAAAATCTAAACCTCTTTGTCTTCGCAGCAGACGAACTTCCCTGGTCCAGTTCCGCTTCGACTCCAAAAAGTAAATCTATCGGTAATGAGATACCTTTGCCTAGCCTTGACACGGACCCGCGGTCAGAACACAGAAGGTCCATTTACCATTCGTTAACGACCTCCCCGTACCTGGCAAACTTCTCGTCCCGGACGGAGATTCAGGTAGGCGAGGGAGTCGGTGGTCCTCGAACGAGAAATTTTCGAATCAGGCGCAGGACCACCTTTATCGTCCGCGCTCAAATACCTGTACGTGGAAACTTCAAACATTACGTGTCGCTCACTTGGGCTAGGTTTTGACAAATATTTGCGTAAAGAACGTAAATAATTTCTAAATAAAAGCTTGACAAATGATTCGGTTTCCATCCTCTGTCTGAGTAAACGGGTTTTGTTTGTCGATTTATTTTAGTTTCTGTCCTCCTCGTTCGGTGCCGAGCCGGAGACGGCTCTCGCCGCGTCTCGGATCGGCCCCGGAGGGATAGTTCCACGTCGGTCAACTCGTCGAACGGGCGAAGAGCTTGTCGGCGGTGATGCGCCTGAAATTCGAACGGGACAAGCAAATGATTAAAGTGGCGACAATGAATATGGGAAGGGTCCTCAACTAGGCCACCAAACGACTTCCCATGCGATGAAATCAGCATAAATGGGTTCTGTCGGAACGAGGGAGACTTTGCAGCGACCGCCGCTCTGCCGCTCTTCCCCGCGGTTCCCGGTTCGAACGCTGCGTTTCGGCGAAGGATGTCGATTCCGGAACTCGCTGCCCGTTCACACGTCGCCAGCAGCAGAAGACAATTAAACGGCTGATTTAATTAAGCGTCATGAGAAACGGGACGGCCGCAAGCACTCGGACGCTTTTCGGTTCCACAGAGCGCGAGGCGCGCGTGAGAACGGAAGAGGAAGAAGCCTCACCCCCGAGGGGTTTTCGAACGGGCAATCGAATGCAATTGAAACGAGCGAAGGCACCGGAAAATCGAAGGATTTTCGACGGCCGGAGACGCGCCCGTGCCGCCGCCCGCCCCAAACTGCGCGTCATCGTTGCTGCATTTGGCCGGAAACACCAAACGAGAGGTACAAGAAGATGACGCGGGGAGTGAACTCGCGCGTTATTCTGGGATTGGCATCGGTTCTCGAAGCCTCGAAATTTCGGAGACGGAAAGCAGACGTCAGAGGGCAAGTTCCTGGACGTCTGGTTAGTGTCACGGCGATTGTTTGAGTGGCCCGCCCAGGTCTCAAGAAGAAATCTATCGGGCCGACCAAAATTCGAGGCAGACCGCTAAGGGCCGAGATGCCACGAAGCCTGCGTCAGAGACGTTGTTCGGGCGGATTCCCGTCCAGTGGCTCCGACAGCGGGAGCCCTTCTCGCGCTTTCTTCTTCCGCTGGCGGCACGGGTTCGGTCCGCATCCGGTGCGCAAGCAGAAACTTCCTCGGCGTCGATCGTGCCCGGGGAACCGATCCCTCGCTTCGGTCATCCCTTTTCGTTTGTTGCATTTTTTACACGGCGGGCGGACAGTCTGCGCCTCCGACAGAGGCGGCAGCGCAGGTTCACCCGGAGACCTCGAAAGCCGGAATCGGTGGCAGTTTGTCTCGGCCGCCGGAAATTGACTGCGGCACACGGCGTCATCGGATTCCGGCCGGGTCCGCCGCCGCGGTGATGAAATCCTGGACGTGGCCGCAGCCGTCGGATGACCAGAAAAATTTTCCCCGGCGCGGTGCCTGAGAAGAGTGCGCTTCGCCGGTAGTGCAGAAAGGGCGCACGCGAATGCGGAACCCCGTTCGCCGCCGAACGTTGTTGCGCTGCGCCCGCCTTAGTAGCTCCGATCCCCGCTTCTCGCGCTCAGTCGAGACGCAACCGCTGAATGGTGTAAAACTCGCCTAATTTCTCTGCAGCGCACTTTCGGTTGCGCCCTCGAGAGGCCTCCTCGCTGTGATGCCCGCCGGGGCAGCTTCGTCCCCCGTCGCGAAAGGCGCGAGAGCAGGTACCCGCGGGTGATATTTTCCTGTGCGAATACGTGTTCTTTTTAAAATGGATGATTAGCTGCGAAAATGGATAGGTTCCTGTGCCTCGTTCAGGGATTGATTTGGATTTGGGTTTTTAACGGAGTCACGGATTCCAGCATTTTGGACGAGGATTTCCGGACTCTCTGCTCCCAGAGATGCCCGTTTCAGGTACGTGAGCGAAATTCCCGGGGGAGCCTTCGGCTCGCGGGCCGGTCAGCGGAAGGAACCCCACCGTCCGGCATCCCGGCTCGGGGAGAGACGCGCTTCCGTCGTTCAGTCTGTCGACGGATCCGCGGGGAAATCCGAATCGCTCGGGAAAGGCGGCGGGAAACTTGCTGCTTCGCCATCGCTTTCTGGTTTCCGCTTCCTTCCGAAGGTTCTCGACCGAGGTCGCTTTTTGGAATCGCGTTCTGCAGCGACGTCAATGAAAGGAAACCGGAATTACCCTTCTGGACACGGGCAGGATGCGTGATAAATGAATGCGAAATCATCCTACTGGAAATCGTGGTAGAAGTCGATGAAACTATCCCCTCGAACACCCACTTCCGCCGAATTTTTTCATTTCTCGGGCTTTGTGCGACTCCCGAGCCCGGCCCCGCAATCGGGTCAATCTGGCTTTTCATCCTTCCAAATCGCTCTTTGCACTGCTGACGCTTGGGTCCGAGTTGCGCGTCAAAATGGAAGCTTTCAGGGGAGCCGTCGTTTCTTCGAGGGCTCTCGCCTCTCGCGATGCGGCGTGGATCTCTTCGAAAGTGGGTGGTGCACGCTCCCGGCGCGCGGACACTGGACGGGGAGACGCCGCAGGAACCTGCGCGGAGAATTCGCACAACGTGCAGGCTTCGAATGGAACAATTAAGCGAGGAATTAACGAAATGTGCTCGACATATGGCTTCTACCAGCACAAAAGCAATTAAAACAATCGTAAAATTAGAAAGGCCATAAACAAACTCGTTGACCACAACAGATAGACGACGGGGGCTTTCAATTAACGCTCCAGAAGCGGAAAACTGCTTCGGAGAAGCTTCCGCATCCCCGACGGAAAGGAGCGGGGCAGCGCCGGCGAAAAGGATCCGGAAATCGACGAACGCTTCCCGAGCATCCTCGTTTTAAGAGTGCGAAAGCCCGAGGCGAACGAAAAGGCGGATCCCGGAGGCATCCCCGAGGCCGCGGTCTCTCTCCCGCATGTCCCTCGATCCACCTGCGTACGGCGCAAAATCACGAAACGTCGAGCGAACGGAAGAACATCTCGATTCGACTTTTACACGCGACGGATGTGACGGTGTCGACGGGAAAAGCCCTCCAAGTGCCGCAGCCGATACTGGAGATGTCGGCTTTTGAAATTCGACGCACTCGATTCTTCACGGTAGAGCGGCTTCGGTTCTGGTATGCGGCTCGTGGGAATTTTTTCCGTTGAAAACGGAAACCTTTCTCGACGCAGGGGAAGTTCGCCGATCGAGTGCGCGAAAATCGTCACTCGTGAATCGCTGGAGAAGGAAGGGCGGACGGAGCCTCCCTTCCCGCGCGTGCTTCCGCTGTCGGAGCCGCGACGGACTGCGGAGGCCACGAGGGCAATAAGCCGTGAAATCGCAGTCTTCCTTCGCCCCGCCGGGTCCGTTGAAAACAGGAAATCCTTAATTTTTCAGGTTTTAGGTCGTGATTTTGACGACAGATGGTAAGCGTCGCGTTCGTCTGCTTCGCGAAGATGGTGCCGCGTCAGGTTGGCCGACCAAGGTCCAAGATCGCGGATCGTGCATCCCACGCCGCTCGTCATTCGAAAGGATATCCGCTGCTGGGCGGAAACTCTCCAAAGAGAGTTTGATCCAAAGATCCAAAGAGAGGGCTGCCAAAGCCCGTTCTCGCGCGTTACCCGAATCCGTGGCGACGAAGTCGGTCATTTTATTTTCTCTTTCCTTTCCAGAACAAAACCGACGACCACTTCGACGTCGGATGCGGAAGCAACTGCAGAATCGACCAGGTAAACGGTCATTACTTGATATCGAGAGTTACTCGACTCCATCAACGATCGACTTCCGTTTCCGCTCGCCGCGGGCGGCTCGGCTTGGGGATGATCGGTCGTCGACGCACGGAGAGTCGGCTCAGTTGACACGCTGCGCCCTTTTTGACCGGAAATGCAAATTTGCACTTCCCTTTATCGCGCTTTCAGAAAATGGCGGACGTGGAGATTCGTCTTTTATTTTTTTTATTTTTTTTTTTTGTGATTCATTACCAAGCGAGCAAACAAAAGGTAAGGCTGGGATTCCGAAATCTTTGTGAATGCCGATCCAATTGAAATGGTGGAAAGTCATGGGTGACAACTGGGACGGTACAATTCAGCTAATTGTCGCGAACGATTAACTATTAAAAATGGACAATTCAACCGACCGGTCCGGCTTTGCATTTTCACAGCGGGCCAATTCCTTTTCGCTTCCGACTTTTCATCGCCATCGCGAAGGTTGGCAGCGCTTCTCGTCTTCGGGCACCGCCGCCCGTCTCCGACTCGCGCAACGAACGCGGCCGCCTCGCGATTTTCCGGCTCCCCTTCGTAGCCTTCGGTTTTTTCTTTTTTTTCTGATTCCCCGCAAAAAAAAAAAAAAGGAAAAAAAAAGCAAGCGAATTCAACGATAACCCAACGCTGGTCATCGGATCAAAAGATCAAACTGATGACGACTTTTGAAATAATGCTGTTTTCTTCGTGCGGTTCGCCGAGCTGCTGTTGTTTTCCGCCCTTCAGGTGCCACGGCCGGAAGGGACCGACTGGAACAAGTCGAGGCGCGATTTTCGTTTCCTCCCTTTCCCCTCCCCTCCCCTCCCCTTCAGGCGTGCGCGCGATGCCTCCGCGAATGCTGTCACGAGCCGACGGACGTTCCGCATCGTAATTGGTCCCTTTTTTGCATGCGTCCGATAAAAAATTTGTTCGATAAATCGAAATCATGCCGCGATAACGGAGGTTTTACTCCTCGCTTTGGACGGCGTCACGAGATTGCCTCGGCCTTCGGGATATACGTCGCGAGGTGCGTCCAGCTCGTAAGCGGCACGGTCAGCGACCCGGTCATTCTGGAGGAGGAACAATTTAGAGCCGCAGGGAATGATTAATGTCATCGCTTGTTTAATAAAAATATATTACGAATGTAAAGTGGCCGTCGCTTAGGGCAGACGTGATGCTTTTTACCCATCCGTCGAAAACCTTCGGATTCGGGAACCGCAGGAAAGATTCCGATCGAGCGAGGCGTCCACTTGCCCTCGAGGACTCAAATTGGCGCCAAAATTCCGTTTTTCTCGGCCATTAAACGTTCCACCACAGATAAAGCGATCGTTTTAATTAACGAATGACTTTAATGTGAATACTTTCTTATCGTCGCCGGCAGCGAGCGATAAGGCCGACTTTCGTGCGCGCTGCGCAGGGAAAGCGACAGAAAACGCCGAAGGAACGGCCGTGACGGGAGTCCCGGTGCACGACGGGATTGCTGTGGGACAACGCTAATTTCTTACTTCCTAATTAGAAGCCCGACGACCGGCAGCAGCGTCTCTGAAGCTTTCACCATCTCTTTTTCGGCTCGTTTAGGCGGCGCGGGAGCCGCGATTCCCCGTTTCGTGAAACTTCGAGCGATCCTGCTGCCGGATCCCGCAGCAATCTTTCCCGTCCGTCGACTGGGCCCGGAATAAATTGCGACGCCAGAAATTAAAATGCATTAACCGTAATGAAGCGCCCGCGAGATGCGTCGCAGCGAAAATAACTTTTCTTGCCGTAATTGCTGACGGAAGATGCTTTGTCGGCCGCTAACGTTAAGCCTTCCTTGCGCATGGGCTTTCATTCGATAATTGGCCAACCTCGGAACGCTTAGCTTTGCCTCCGACGGCAAGGCCCCGTTGCGCTTTCCGCCATTCTCCCGTCCGTCACGTCGTACCTGTTGCTCGCCGCCCGATCCTGCGCGGGGGGAAATGATGCTCGTCGAAGCATGTGATTTATTGACCCTTCCCCCGGGGTGGGATCCGGTGTCCGCCCTCCACTCTCGGTGCGGAACTCGGCTCCAGTGACGCGTTCCTCTCCGCAGGGGTTGATTGACCGTTATCATCACCATCCGTTCGCGCTGGGACCCCCCCCCGAGACCTTTCGGGGCAAATCCGAGGTGTGCCTCGACAACCGTTTTTCGGGGGGGGGGCCCTCGCCCGCACGTACTTTCCGCTCTCCCAGTAATCAAATCATTAACAGAAAAAACGCAACCGAAACTGAAAACTGTCATTAATTTATTAAGAAATAAATGTTTCGAGATCGTCGACCGTAATGCCGAAAATGCGAGAGGTCAAGCAAAACGTGGCAGCCTTAGAGCCGAAAACCGGAAGCAAAGTTCAAGTTGCGTCTCGTAAACGAAAATTTCCGTCGTGGGACGTGCAGAGGGAAGTTCCCATCCCGGGGCGGGGGGAAGGAAGTCCGGAACCCGGAAACTTGGTCCGGTCGGGGAGCGATTCGCGGTTCTCCGTCCGTTGGTGCCTCGGCATAACCCGGGCGTGGTTGGGTCGCCCCGGCGGCAAATCCAGGTTTCGGACGGGAGAAGAAGGAATTTCTGCGAGAAGTGGAGCATTTGATGTTAAACAAGCGCGAACGTTAAACCTCGTTGAAATTAATAATGATGATGATGATATGTAAAGGACATCCCCTCAAGAGAATTATGTTTCACATCATTTAACAAATTATATAACACAAGCTGTGTCATAGTTCATGTTTATTTTCTATAAGAGTTAACGAGAGGAGCTCTCGACGAAGAATCAGTGGCAGTTTGTCCAACATCGGCACAATGCGCCTGAAACGAAGCCGCCGAAGTCCCTCGACCTCCCTTCCAGGTCGATTTGTCGCGGTGGTAACTTCCACCCCTGGGCCGAGGGACGGTTTTCCGCTTCTGAGAGCCAATTACGAGCTGAAAGTTTGTTTAATGAAGTGATTTTGACTTGTGTCTGCCCTCATTTAAAAGGGGCTTTCATTACGCTTTAATGATAGGGGTTGGCACTTGATTCCGGCGCGCACGGACGTCAATGCAGGTCTGCGGGTCAACCCGTCGGATTCCTCCGATCCCGAAACGGCGAATTCGACGTGTCGGAAGCGGGTTTGGCATCGGTGCTTTTCGAAGTTTGTCCGATCGGGAGGTCGGCAGCGTGGCTCCTTCGTTTTGCTCCCCGCAGCGAGATCGGTCGGCGTTCGACAAAAGGCCACTTTTACCGCAGTTAGCGATATCAAAGAGACTACCCCAAGAAATGTTTTATTGAATAATAGCAGCGAAAACAAACAGACGGAAGAATGCAGATGGCGGCTCCCATCAATTAACTAATAACAAGTCGTTAAGAGAGAAAAATTGAAGAATGTTTGTTGTGAAGTTGGGTGCCCTTCGTTTCGTGGGGGTTTATTTCGGAGGTAGCAAAACCGAGAAAATTTCGAGTATCCGGTCGTCAAACCGCCCTTCCGGTCCCCCGAATGGGAGGCGCCAGGTTAGGCTATTTTCGATGCCTTCGGTGCTGCGGGAGCGCTCGCGCTCCGGCCCTGAGGACGGAGCACACTGAAAGGCTGTTCAACAGGCATCGCCGTTGCGACCGCAGACAAACCGCGGGGTCGATCTGGTTACCGTCCCGAGCACCGAAATCCCCGCGGAATCGCCGCACTTTCGCTCCTCCGGGCGGTGCGGCGCCCGGCGGGTCTGACCGCGTCGCGAACGGAGCTCCGGATAAACACCCAATTTCTGGTTCCCGGAGGCCGCGCACTGGTTTGGGTGACAGTCACCGCTTTTTTGTATTCGCTGCCGTGACCTGAATCACTTTTCGGTCCGAACCGTGACCAGCCGGGCAGCGAGACTTGAACAAGATAACATTTTTCCGAAAAGGAGATGCGTGGCACTAAAAAGAACGTGAACGGCGTTTTTTAGTGGCCGTTTCCGTTGGTGAATGTTCCGTCGACCAATGGCAGGCGGAAAAGAGGTTATCGCTCCCTCCGTGAGGTTCACCCCGAAGGGTCACCACCGCACGCCGGCATTAAGTCTCTCGTTTTACGGTCTCACCCTCGAAGGTTATCTACCTCTTGCGCACTTGCTTGAGCGACCTTTCCTCCTGCCGGAGCGGAAGTGCATGCTGCGAAGGCTTCGGAACAATCGGTTCCGCACCACCTCGCTTTCCGGGCACCCGAAACTGTCGAAAACGAGGGTTTTCTCTTTTTTTCTCTCTCTCAAACGGGGCACCGAGAAAAACGAGAAACTTTTCTACCTCCCCGATTGGCGCCGCGTTCTGCTCGTTAACAGAAATGAAAGGGATTAATTTGGGTTTGACGCAGCGGAAATTGCCTGGATTTTCGGTGGTTTACATCATTATCCGAATGCGCGTGTACTGCTCTGTGTCATTTTAATAGAACCAGGTTCGATTTAAGGTAAGGGTTGCAAGGATTCTGTTTTTCTTTACGCTTGCGTTTAAAAATATCCGTGGGTTTGCCCCAAAAAAAATTGTTTCCCCAACTCCAGCAGCCCTTCCGTCGACAGTTTACCGAAAGTTTGTCTCGACGGGCGTTTTAGAGCGCAATTTACAAAGGTGGACCGGTCGCCCGCACTGGTTCATCTCGGGGAAACCTAATTGAGGATGAAGCTATTCAGGGCAGATTAACGAACGAAAACGGCTAATTATTTTTAATCGAACGCAACGTGGAAAACCGCAGGACTTCGGGAATGGAAAAAAAAATTCGTTTCGATGGGTAAAAAACGTTCTCATCATTCAAAATTGGTTTTTTTAAGGCGGTCTTCGCGATCATCCACCGCAATTCTCGTTCGTTTCCACGGTCCAAGTGCTGCCGCACCGCAAGAGACGATTCGGTTCTCATGAGGAGGATCCGCGGCTTCTGCAGGTCCAGCCGAGGGCAGAACCGTCGAGGAGGCCTCCCCGTTTCGTCCCGTTCCCTCTCGGGGGGAAAGTGAACCCGAGAACTTTTCCGCTCGCCGCTCCCGAGGGTGAGCCTTCTCTTCTGGACCGACAGCGGAGAAGCTCGAGGGAGAGGGAACGACATCTTCGGTCGCGGATTCTTCCGCAGGGAACTGTTAAAGTCCCGGCAAGCGAGCTTGGCTCTGGCCCGCGAGTGCGTTTCAGTCGAGGAGCGTCGGGCGACCTGATGGGATTGTAATTTTACACGTTTATTTTTCAGTGCTCGAGAGGATGCCTGCTGTGGCGGGAGGCTCTGGAAAGTAGCTGTCAGACAGTTTGCGTAAGTTAATCATTTTTTTTTTTCTGTTCCCTAACTCCGTAGAAGGACATAAAATCGTCGGATGTTTTGCAGAACGGAACTCAGAGTGTCCTCTCGCAGAAAGAGCTGCATTGCGTTATGGGGTGCAACGACGCCATCAATCGGTACTTCCAAAAGCTGAAAGGTAGGTTGGGTTTGACCCCTCACCCGTGCCTTTCTTTCCGGTTTGCATACGTGAACAGCATATTGACGCCTTCCCGCAGACGAAATCGGGATACCACCCGCCCCGTACCTCGTTGCGGATACCCTGACGGCGACGTCCCTAAGTCTGGCGTGGGAAGGAGCCCGGTACTCGGACATCAGTTACCTGGTGCAGTGGAGGTACGAAGAACATGCGGGAGCGTGGCAGTATTGTCGGAATCAGAGCTGGGGACCCAGCAGCATCGTGCTCGTCGAAAATTTGCAGCCGTACACCAAGTACAGGGTGAGTCCCGAAGCGGTTCCTCCAGCGAGAAGGCAGTTTCGCGGCAGCGGACCTTGTTTGATGCGAGATTTAATGAATTTCAGTTTCGAGTGGCCCTTCTGCTGTCGCCCCACAGCGAGCCGATCGTGTCCGAGCCGAGCGTTGTCATAAACACTTTGGCGGCGGGGATTCCGTCGTCGCCGCCGATCATCATCAGGGCGACAGCCATCGACTCGAAAAGGATCTCCGTGTCGTGGAAACCAGGGCCTTTTCCCAACGGGCCCATTCACTCCTACGTGCTAGAACTCGTGGGCGAATACACGTCCCTCAAGGAGGTTTTTAGTCAAAATCTTCTTTGCTTCTGCCTTCTCCGAACCTTTTCGGTCTTCGTCTGCTCTGCTTAATGCCTCTCTTACTGATTGTCATACGTATAATAAATAAAATTTTCGCTTTCGTTGTATTTTCTTCTGCACACAGCTTCCTTCTCTCTCTCTCTCTTTTTCTCGCTTCTTCCGCCCAGCGCGCAATCTATTTACGATACTTCCTACATTTCAGGATATACCCGCGACCAAGAACACGGATTTCTACATGTTCCAAAATCTAAACGCGAACAGTAAATACGTCGTGTCTATATCGATGAGAAACGCCGTCGGAGAAGGACCGGCGGCCACGGCAGAGATTTCGACGCCGCCCGAGCAATCAGGTTTGGGGTTACGATCCGATCCGATTTTCGGACCTCGCCTTGTGCTCAAAGCAAGTACGAATTGATAGGTTTTGGTTGCCTTTCAGCTAAAGACACTCTCCAGCCAATCCTGATCCTCGGATCGAAGCACAGAGTCATCAAGCAAGGGGCAGACATGATGTTGGACGTTCCCGTGGACATTTACGAGAGCTCAAATTTAATAACTGGTAAGGACCTCATTTTTACTCCTCCACAATCTCTCCCTGCAGAATCGGGTCCATCCCAATTGTCTCGTTTAATTTAATTTACATTGAAATTATGTTGATTTAACGAAAACTCGCTCCGGGTAGCATCCGATTAAATATTTATCAAAAAAACCGAACTTATGACAGTGCCCCGTCGGTGGTCCTTTCAATCCTCTGCTTGTGTATTCATCCAGGTATAGGCATTCATGTCAGCAAAAATCTGCTGTTTGTTTCCGATTCCGCCGGCTACGTCTCCGTGACCTCCCTGAAGAAATACACCCCGCCTAAGCACGTACTTACTCCATCGGAAACGAACTTCAAGCCCCTGGATCTCTCTGTGGACTGGCTCAATCAGCACATCTACATTCTGGGCGAGATATCTCACAGGAAATCGACCCTCTGGCAGGTAGCCCGCTGCGGCCTGGACGGAAAGGGACTGACGGTCGCCGTAGCCGGGATAATGAGCAAGCCGCTTCACATAGAAGTGGATCCGTACAACGGGTAGGTAGGCTCCGAGATTGCGGTGATCCCGGCCAGGAAGGCGACAGCGCCGAATAACGCCCCGCTTTTCCTTCAGGTATCTGTTCTGGCTGATTCAGGGGCACAACCGCGGCGGACTCTACAGGCTGGATCTGGCGAACATATCGAACGGCATAAAGCGCGAAGTGATACCCGACATTATTTTAGAGGACCCGAATTTGGGGGCTTTCATCGTGGACCACACCAATTTTTGCATTTTGGTCCCGAACCACGCAAAAAACACAGTCTTTTCCGTATCACTTGACGGGTGAGAAAACCTTCGTCGCATTGTCTCTCTATGACTATGAAAAAGCCCACTTTGGGTGAATAGCTGCAAAACAACGATGGGCCCAGCAAATTGATGCTCCTCTCTCGGGGAGCATCGGCAAATGACGACGGAAATATCACCCTGCTTCGTGTAGCTTTACCGGAATAACAGATCGCCACACAGTTTTGCCCGGAAAATTTACCAGTTACCTTTATGATTCCAGGAGAGAAGTTGTTGATTTGAGATCCAACACTCAACAAGCTCTCTTTCAAAACGTAATATCTTTGGCCATCGCCAACGGTTTGTTCTACTGGACAAACGGCGAAGAAGTTCTGGCCGAGGACTACCACGAAGAGTATCACACCTACTTTCACAACCACTACCTCGGATCGAAGAATCGATCGTACGTCAGCGTCTCTGTCGATTTGCCGACGTCCCAGCCCATTCCCGTACCCGTAAATCCGCCGATACACGTACAGGCAGTTCTGGGCGGTCACCTGGCCAAAGTGAGCTGGCAGATTCCTCATTTGGTGGGCGGTCAGGGAAAGGGAGCGTGGCAGAACTGGTCGTACGAGCTACAGATTCGCAACGAGAGAACGGGAAGGATCAGGACCCTTAAAGACATCAGCAACGCGACGTTCGTCACAGTCGAAGACTTGGAGAACGACACGGAATACGTTTTCAAAGCCGCGGCGTACACAGCCTCCGGCAGTGGCCCGTGGTCGTCGGAGTTTCGGGGCAAGACGTTGAAGGCTCCGAAGAACGGGCAATATCCTTCCATTCTTTGGTCTGCTGCCGAGGGACTGTTCCAGTCCGATATTACGGGAGAGGAAGTCGATACCCTGATACCACAGGAAAAGCTGAAGGTGAGACGACAAAATTCTGCGATCGCCTCGAGTCCGAAATCAACGGAAATTAGAGCCCTTTCTCTTTCAGGATTACCATTTCGTTGACATCGCATGGTTCAGGGACAGGCTTTATCTTGTCAGCAATACCACGCAAGTGTACTGGTTCAATCTCACCAGTCGCGAGTATCGCAGGTTTCACCATCTCGAATCTGTCGGAAGCATTGCCGTCGACTGGATGGGAAAAAAGCTCTACTGGTCCAATCCGAAGCAACAAGTGGTGGGTACTGTTCGAGGTGAAGAGAGAAGAAACGAGTCCCGGGTACCGGACTGCATTCGAGCTTTTTTTTACAGATCCTGAGGGGCGATCTCGAAGGGAAATCTCAGGAAAACCTGCTGATTCTAACGGTGGCAAAAGAACTCAACATCGATTCCAAGCACGCGTACATTTACTGGTCGACGGGGCTCGCCGTGGAATGTGCCAGGCTGAACGGAGACGGAAGGAGAGTTTACTATCCGGCAGAATGGTTTCCGGGCAAACACGGTAAGAACCGCAGACGGATCTTGCAAGCAGACCGGCAGATTGGGATGCATTGATCTACGCTACCTTCCCCAATATTTTTTCAGTTAAAGGACTGACTCTTAATATGGACGATCGCCACGTCTACTGGATAGTTCGAAATAACGAAGGATCCAACTTGTACAAGGCGCCCATGGCTCACTTTTACGAACCGTCGCCGGAGGAGATCGTGCCCGTGAAGATTTCGAGCCTGCAGCATCCGAACATGCAAGGACCACTGTGCTACTTTGGTGATCACTTGCTGTGGCTTCAGGACAACAAAAACGCGGTCATCGGAGACTTAACCGGTCACAACGAGGCCGTCATCAGCGGAATGAGTTTGTCCGGACTGATCATGGTCACCGTGATGGACAACAGTAATTATTTAAACATAGGTTAGTTAATTTGAGAATTTCCACTGCAGCAACCGGGAAAGGTCCGTCACCGTCGCGGCGATGTCCCCTGAATTTCTCGTTTTTGAAGCTTATCATGATTCGCTTCCAGAGAAGGATCTGGACGTGATACCGAGTTCGATTGACGAATCGACAATACGAATCGTAGGCTCGTCGAAGTCGTTCAACATAACGTGGAGTCCGGTGACCAACGTGAATTACGGTCAGGTTTTCTACGATCTCATTGTCGAAGATTACCTTAGTCAAAACTACTTGAGAACAGCGGATCATGAGTTGATATACGAGAGAGCGAAAGAGTTGCGACCGTACTCGGAGCTGAAGGTAACACTGCAGGCGTTCACGTATTGGGGATCCAGTACCGCGGTTAAGAAGGTAATTCATTCACCTGAATCCCCTCCTTCAGTACCGATCAACCCCAGGGTGTTCATCACCAGACAGAGGAATGCGATCACGGGGAAAGACGAAATCGCCGGTCTTCTGCGATGGGATTTCCCCGACGAACCCAACGGTCTGATAACCCAATACGGGATTAGATGTTGGTACTATTCGGGTGATGCGGAGGTATCCTCCCATAGGCAACTGGTAGCCGATCAAATGGAGCTGACCCTGGAAAACTTGCTGGAGAACACCACCTACTACTTTCAGGTACAGATCCCGTTTCCAGCGGCAAACGCATCGGCATCGCATACGACGATCTCCCGATTCAATGACGTTAACATTTTTAGGTTCAGGCTTTCACCTCTGCCGGCGAGGGGAAATACACGAAAGCTGTGTCAGCGAATACGAGCTTGGAAATGTCGGTACCCACGCTTCTTGTCGCCACCAGAGACTCAATCGTAATAGCGGACTGCGATCGCGGAATGTATAAAGTTCTCTACGGCGGCGATCAGCCGACGGACGTAACCCTCAACAGTCACGAGAAAACCGTGTACTGGTTGAATGAAATGCAAGAAATCGTCGGCATCAATCTCGACGGCTCTGGTAAAATGAAGGTATGCAAGCGAGTGACGTGCCTTAAGGACTCCCAAGGCACGGAGGAGTGGAGCGTGCGTTTGGAACCAAAGTTTGACCGATCGGTTCTCATTGCAGATACATGCGTTAAACGGGACTGGCTTAAGCATAGCCGTTGACTGGATTGGCAGATTCGTGTTCTGGTCCGAGTTGGAGGAAAGGAACCCGACTTCGATGGCATCCAGCATATACCGCATCGATCTGAACCAAATCGAAAATGGATTCGCAAACGTGGAGAGAGTAATCAGAAGACCTAAAAGAATTCAGCAAATCGAGGTTTCTCCATTCGCGAGTGCTATATACTGGATAGAAGTAAACCGCCACGGTGCGGGTCATTTCATGAAGTGCAAAATGGACGGTACCGCACCCGAACCTCTCTTCCCCGTACGCAGCGACGCAGGGGACCAGTGCAACTGTCCGGGAAACCCCAGAGTTGGTGGGACCTTCGCTGCCGATCAAACCAACCTCGGAAATATCTTGATGATCTACAGTGACGCATCGCAGGGAAACATCTACAGAACGGACGCCGAAGGATGCAACTGCGATTTACTGATCCGTTCGCCGAAATCACCCCCGACATCGATCACCACCGATCACAGACACCTTTACTGGTCCAGCGAAATGGAGGACGTGGTCTACATACTGAAGGAAGAGTCCGACATTCAGGAGTTCGTTCTTAGGGGCGTGCGAAAGATCAAAGCCGTGGGCTTGCGCTTGCAGCCCTTCACTTCTGTCCGCTGTCTCACTCCAAAACAGTCTACAGCCACAGCGATGCTGCTGAACAACGATGCGAGGTCCATATCTTTGCAGCTTCCGAAACCGGAACGTCACCCTGAGTGCGACAACGTCAGCATGGCTTCCGTGCAGTACGTCATTTATTTCGGTGTCATAACCGAAAGTGGCACTTCCGAGTGCGTCGACAGCATATCCGCGTGCAAGGCGGTTATAACTTACCGCGATAAAGTGACGATCCAGGATTTGAAACCGTTTTCGAGTTACGTCTTCATGTTATCCCTAAAGAACTACTACAGCGACAGGGAAGGCGTGTCGCCGGTCATCGGGCCACCGGTTGTGTTCGAAACGTCGCCAGGGGCTCCTTCGCCTCCTCAAAATGTCTCAGTCGTCGTTTTGAATCCCACGATCGTCGAAGTGAGTTGGAGCCCGCCCAGGGACTTAAACGACCGCGTCGTTTGGTACGAAGTCCACTGGAGGTCGGAAGGAACCATAGCCGGAGTGAGACAGAGCGGGGAGCAAATAGTGGAGGAGACGGATAGCTTGGACGGCTCAAAGATGGGAAAGACTGCAACCATTAAGAAACTGATACCGGGACAATTGTATCTGATATGGGTGCGTGCTTACTCGCAGAACAGCGGGAAATACAGTGACAGTGAAGGCTTCGAAATCGAAACCTATCATCAGCCGGACAACATCACCCTCGCGGAAGCGACTCCGTACAGCCTCGAACTTATATGGACACCCCCCGCCAATCTAACACTGGATCATCAAATTCAATATTCCAATCACTCCGGAAAATGGATAAACGTTTCAAGATACGGAAACGGAGGCTCTAACAGATACCTCGCACAGAATCTGTTTCCGAAGACCTCGTACAGATTTCGAACGGCCATCACCTACCTGCAATCGAAGCAGCCCTACATCTGGCCGCAGGACAGAAGTTTCAACTTTGAGACCCTTGGTAGGTATCAATTGCACCGGAAGGGGAGCAGTGCGACGCGACGTGACAATATTCCGATCACGGGCTCGCTTTTCCGTTTCAGGAGACAGACCCAGCCGACCCGGTACTCCGATGATACAGCATCTCAGGCGGGACGTATACCAAGTGGTCTGGGAGAAGTCGCGAGATAACGGAGCCGAAATAGAGTTCTACCTTTTGGAGGGACGCATCCAGACGGTTTGGAGAAGCAGAAGAGAAGCAAATTACACGACACAGGAAGCCAATAAGATCGATTCCGACGAATGGGTTATCTACTACAATGGAACCGGTAAGTATTTTGATGGAAATCCGAACGTTCTCCGTTTGGAAGATGCATCATCGATGGAGATCTCTTTGGAAAAGCGTAAAAGTGGGCGATGGGAGTGAAAATATGGAAAAGTTTTTTCTTTATTCGTGGCAGATAACTACTGGATAATCACGGAGCTAAGCCCGAGTCTGAAATACGTGTTCCGGGTGAGGGCGAAGAACAAATACGGCTGGAGCGACTCCAGCGAAACCAGCAAATCGTTCGACTTTACCGAGGCGGCCATGCTGGCAGATCAACAGGAACTGGGCATCGTTCTCATAACCATCGTGCCTCTCGTCGTCATTTTCGGCATCGTCATTCTCGCCATCTTCTGCTGCCGTGAGTAAACGCTGCTTTCCCCTGCTCGATTTCCGTCTTTGGAAGGATCTCTCAAATGCCGTTCGTCGGTTGCAGTATCCAAGAAACGTGATAAAGAGAAGAAGGATTTGAAAATTCTGGCCCTGGCAGCCAGCGCTCGAGGACCCGACGTCGAGCTTGCAACCCTGAGAGAGCTGCCCAGGAGAGGCAATTTCATACACAATGCAAACATTCTCTACGCGGCGACTCTGGACCCGCCGACGGACGAGGAAATTGCGCTGCTGCCTCCCGTCAGACGGGACCAGTTCAAACTGACGAAGTTTCTCGGCAGCGGAGCCTTCGGAGAGGTCTACGAAGGTGTGGCGCAGGCACTGCCCGGAACACCAAATGTGGAGACGAGAGTTGCAATTAAGGTGAGGCGCTTCGTCAGCAGGTTTAAGAGCTTAGGTGTATCGGAAACGCCAAGGGCTAAAGAATCAAATATTGCAGGCACTGCGAAAAGGTGCGACTGACCAGGAGAAAGGAGAATTTCTGAAGGAGGCTCAACTGATGAGCCACTTCAAACACGAGCACATTCTGCAGTTGCTCGGGGTATGCCTCGACAACGATCCCAACTACATACTGATGGAATTAATGGAAGGTGGCGATCTTCTCAGCTACCTCCGTCTCAATAGACCTTTAATAGTAAGTTGCAACGGCATTGACGAGGACATGTAGCTCAGGTCACTAAGTTAAAATTTTAAAATACTTTTCCTGTCTGCCCCAGGCCACGAACAACGCGATGCAGCTTCTGGACCTGCTAGAAATGTGCGTCGACGTGGCAAAAGGTTGTCGATACCTGGAAGAAATGCATTTCGTTCACAGAGATCTGGCATGTCGCAATTGCCTGGTATCTTCGACTGATCCCAGGATGAGAATAGTTAAAATTGGAGATTTCGGTCTCGCCAGAGACATATACAAAAACGATTATTACAGGAAGGAGGGTGAAGGATTGCTACCAGTGCGGTAAGTGGGAAATTTAACGTTACCGATCGGCACAGACCAGACTCATGAATTTTAAGTTGAAAGGATCAACGAAATCGTCATCTTTTCCAGATGGATGGCACCCGAATCATTAATAGACGGCGTATTTACTTCGCAGTCCGATGTATGGGCTTTTGGAGTCCTCATTTGGGAGATAATGACATTGGGACAGCAACCTTACCCTGCCAGAACAAACCTGGAGGTTCTCCATTACGTCAGAACGGGAGGAAGACTCGGGAGACCGAGTAATTGCTCCGAAGACCTGTAAGACGACTTTTGTCGGGTTTTTACTTTATCGACCGGGCGACGCGACTAAATGGAAAAAATCTCTTGCAGGTATCAACTCATGCTGAAGTGCTGGAATTTTAACCCGGAAAACAGGCCGACGTTCAAATATTGCCTCGAAAACCTGAACAATTTGAAGGAGCAAACTGCCAATGCTCCTCTTGCACCCGACTTGTGCAGCACCTATCTGGAGGCGAGAGCCACAAGTAAGTTTACTGCCATCTCAGCGCGATTAATCTACCACATCGAGAGATCGAAATGGCGGCGAGCAAAGCCTCCGATGACTAGCCTCCCGAAAATCGAACGACGGAGGCAGCAATATTCGAACGTTTATTAAAAAATAACGTTATTTCGCAGACAATCAAAAAGAGGCAAAAAGCATCGTTCAATTTACGCTTTTAAAATTGTCTGAAAACTAACGGGTTTCGTGAAGCGAGTGCTTAAATGTAAATATTTTTAAAATAACAATTCCGCATATTTAATTACAACAACTTGTTATTAAAAATGAGTAAAAAAACATTTAAGAAAATGCAAAATAATCAGATCATGGATCTTCTCTAATCGGCAGACTTTTTTTGTGCTGGTAAACCGGGACTGAAGATTTTCATATTATCTGAAATAATTTTTTTGATATTCATTTATGAAAATTAACAGAAATTCAACTGAATATCTAAACATGGAGACCAGATGAAGGAAAATAATGATTTGAAACGCTAGAAACGACCAATTTTAGATTACTCCTTGCCTTCAAACAATAGATGCCCTAACGGAATGAGTGTTTTGGGAGCAGAACCGTGGGGTATTTAAATATATGAAAGGTCCACGAGATCGATGAAGATGTGAACGTGAAATTTTCGCGGATGAAGTGAAAAACGCAACCTCAAATGTTAAAATCGTTAAGGGCGCGGTTTGCCTTTTGTCCAGATAGGGTTAAGCGTCGGAACACAACTTAGCTAATTTTTTTTCTTTGGACGAAATTGAGAATTTGCTCCCGTCTTTATAATTTATTGCTTTCCTTTCTCCGAGTTTTAATCGAAATGTTTTAAGCATCCTCGATAATTTCATGTTTTGATGTGAAACAAATTGTTTTGTCCAGGGCACCATGTAGATGATGCTGGTATAGAAAATAATGGCTTCCAGCTCGAAGAGCATAATTGTAAACCAGGTAATTCAATTGATGTTATCGATCGTGAGATCTGCTGAAAGAGCTAGACAGTGAACACCGCCGCGCACCGCTCCCGAGCTAAGTCGGCACCAAAGCCTCGCACCTCTTGCGTTCTATCGAAGAAAAGAACCTTATTCCGAATCACTTTTGCAGGAAACCTGTGGAAAAGCGAAATTACGGGTTCCTCGCTCCCCGAGCGGGGATCGGAGGAGTTTCCCGAGGCGTCGGAAGAGCCGCACAGGTACCTGGAGCTGCTGTACGATGAGGAGGTGCCGGAGCGCACCGCGGACGGCTACGAGGTACCGCGTCTGCCGAACGGCACGCCAGAGACACGGCGCAGGGAGTCCACGGCATCGTCCGACGCAAGCACGGGCAGCTTGTCCACCCTTTCCTGCCCTCAGAATGCTCCCGACAACACTCCGTACTTCGATTCCAAGACGGCTGACTTATCTAGTCTACAAAAACTACTGCCGAACGGGTTTAAGTGCGAGTTAGCCAACGAGAGGCTGAACTGCTCCGGGGGTGGAAGCAACGGCAAGACTTAGCTCACTTTTATATTACGGTAACTCTGATGTGTTCTTTTCGCCGATAGTTCGAAAAATTACCGGGTTTTGTACATAAAAATATTTCTCTTACTTGTGAATGTTGTGACTCACGGCAGACACCACCGCGATTTGAACGAGGTTCGAATCCAGTTAGACATAAGCTTAGTTCGGAATGCGGAATTTCTTCAAGAACAAAAAAAAAACTCAGTTTCTGATTAACGTGAAGAGTTGGATCTTTTAATTGCGTTCCCCCGAGGAGGCGTTCGCCAAGAACGAGCCGCAGCTAGCTTTCAAGTGGGAAGGCTCTGTCTCCAGAAGAGCGCTCAGCCCGGAAATTTGGAGCTTGCTCGTTTGAAGTTTTGTTGGTCCGAAGACAACGGCGAGATGCCTGCAGTTCGCTGAAATCGTTTCCGACCGTGGTCTTCTTCCTCGTTCGGTCTACCCTCCAGAGCTTTCGATCTTAAAGTCGAGAGTTTTCGTTCGGAACGCTGGACGCTAATTGTGCTGCTGATCTATCGCATCACGAACTGCAGCTGACACCGGGAAGAACGGAAATCTTGACAATTTTCAAATACGAATAGTGATTTGTCCACAAATTGCTGCAATCATTCGGTTGCGTTAAAAAATGGCTTCCAGACTTTCTGAATCACGTGAACATTTATGCTTTCGATTTCGCGATCGTATATTCTTCAGTTAATTTGTGGTTATCGAAATGGCTTGGTTCACTTTATTATTTTTTGGCATTGTCCCTGTATTTGGTTAGGTAATCCACAAATTATTACATCGTTCCATAGGTTGAAGTTGTAAAGCGCATTGTCACAACTGGCAGTGCTCACGTTAGAATAAAAGCGCCGTTTCATTTTCATCCACGGAACCAGCCTCAAGGGACACTTACAGACAGACTAAAACTATCGAGACTCACAAAACTGTTAAAGATGTTAGGCTGCAGTGTGGCATCTCCGAAATTCGCATTTCGCGAGATTAAATCGAACTGAATCCCATGTTCTAAATACATGGAAAATTAGCAGGCCTGGAAAAGTACAAAATGTGTTGAGGAAACTGTTGGATCAGTTGTGCAAGACAGAAAAATGTCCGGTAGCGAATGCAGAATAATATAATTTTCTTCGATAAATTTATATATTTTCTGTTTCCATTTTACATTCGAATCCAGGGTATTTTGATCCTGTTCCGGCAACACCGTGGAGCGTTGTACAAATGAAAACCGGAAGTCTGTGCTTTTCCGAAAACCCGAAATCGTGTGTTTGAACGAACCGCTTCCCGTTCCCATGAATTTCTGATTGTGGTGGCCCATAATTTGGCAGCCAACGGAACGTCCTGCGATTTTTTTTTTTTTACACAGCAATATTTTATTTATATTTTTATAATTCCCTTATTATTACTTGATTCATCGAAATCATCACCGAAATTAGAGCAAAGATTAGCTTAAGATATGTTACAAAATGTCGAATTAAAACTCACGGGTTTTAATCGCGATGCTACATTTCGATTGTTCCGAGCACTTCTAGTGGCATTTTCGACTTGCGCTCCTTATACGTGAATTCAAAACGTTTAAATCTGTGCCACATCTAATTCCTGGTTCGGAACCGATATATAAAATCAATCTAATTGCGTGCCGTTTGGACTCTGGTCGTCGTCTTTGCTGTGTTCGTGAAGCAGGACATATTCCCTGGAACTGAAGCCGAACTTTATCACGTCCTTTTCGAACAGCTCGACGTACTTCCGGGATTCGATCTTCCTGTTGTTGATGAAGGTTCCGTTCGCGGAGTCAAGATCGATTATGTACAGCCGGATCTGCTTCCCGATTGAACCGTTGGCTCTCTCGTATGAAATGAGCCTGTATTGGAGGGCGGCGTGCTGCTTCGAGCAGGAAGGGTGATCAATGGGCATGTCCACCACCTTTCTGTCACGCCCGAGAAGGTAAGCGCTTTGCCTGTGAATGTACAGAGGTGGCAGAGGTTGGTCACCTTTAAACGGATATAACCGCCATCTTTTTTTCGGCATGCGAGCTTCGGGAGGTTCGCTGTACTTAATCACGACTCCATTGTAGGTATTTGTGTCCTCCGCTAGTTTGCCCGATAGTTCGAAATTCGGCTTTTGCATTTCACGGGGTGATCTTGTGGGTTTTGATTTCTTGCTGGCAGAAGAGCCCCAAATGTTGGTGTCTTCTTTTCCGCTCCGCTTCCTGGCATTGTTCCTGCAGAGAAATTTATTTTTTGTGAATGTCAGTTAAATTCTTTTGGCTTTCACATAACTTAAAATTTATTAAATTGAGAAAGCAACGTGATATTTTCAACAATTTATTTTCCAATAATCTAACAGGATCGATAATTTATGTGTAACAAGTTTTCTCAATTATTTGGTCTGTTCCAGAGTGTTAAAATTTCAAAATTTAAATATTCAACTGGACAAAATCTATAAAGCCATCAATTTCAATATGTTTAAACAAGAAATGCAATTGTTAACTAACCTTTCAGAAGAATTTTCAGAGTTGTTCATGTTCATTTCTACTTCAATCTGCTCTTTTTTAATCATAACCATTCCATCATCTCCAGATTTTGATCTACTTTTAAACTTTTCATCTAAATTGCTTCTATTTTTTTCCACTAGTTTCTTTGAATCACGATCACCATCGCTTTCACTTTTAACTTTTTCAACCAAAACTTTTTTCTTGTGACTGCTTCCATAATGATACTCGGTATCAGAATCTAACAAGATTTTTACACTTCTTTCTTCTTCCTTTAATTTCCTGTGTCCATTCTTTGAATACTCTTCAGTTCTATCTCTACTAAGGCTTTTTTTTCTTTTTTTTCTGTGCTTCTTTTCTTTTTTCCTATGATGTTTATTTCTACAAGTGTCTACATCACTATGTTTGTTCTGATAATCACAATCATTAGAACCATCTGAACTTGATCCATGAATTTCAATAATTTCATCTTTTTTACTTCTTAATAGATTTTGATTATCATTCTTGCTATTTGTATATTCTAGATTTTTCTCTTTATGTTTATATTTCTTAAGTTTTCTTTTGCGATGATGGACGAAGGATTCGTTTTTGGACAACTTTCTCTTTGTCTCTTCATCTGATGTAGAATCAGAATCAAATTTATGCTTGAAATTATGGATTTTTCGCATTTCCCTAAAACTTAAGATTAGAATTTTTATTTCAAATCTACTTCCCTTACTTAAATTTCTTTTAAATGAATCCTACTGTTGGAGCAAAGAAAAATTAATGCTAGCACTGGTGTCCTCATTATTAAAAATATTAGACCTTCAATTTATGTAATTTGTTTTGAAAATGATTTCAGGATATCACGAGTATTATCTTTGCAGTTGCAAAAATGCTAGATCTACGAATTAGTCTGCGGGAGAGAACGAAATATTTGCACAGCAAACAGCGTGCATAACGTGAGAAATATTTTTTAACATTTTACTAATACGTGCCATTACGGATTTTTTTCATATGGCCAACCTCGAATCGGTGAAAGTCCGAAAATTTAGAATTTTCAACATACCTAGTACTAACAACGAAGGCAAATATAAGCAAATGATAACCTTTGACAAACCAACAAGACTTTTGTTTCCCAAATATCAAAATGAAAACAACAACTGATGTCAATTGACATGGCGTCGACTTCCGGCTGTGAGATTGCGCGGGGCCCCGAAAAAATCTTTTATGTGCGAAATGATTTCATCGAAAAAAGTTTCACGTTAAGTTAAATTGAATAATTAATTAATCCCAGGTTTAAGGTTTTGCACAATACTGGGCTGACAATTAAATGAATTGATATTTCCTGAACTGGCAGCAATGCAGTGTTGCCAAACTAAGGCATTGCCAACGAAATTCCATTACTGATGGGACTTTTTTCAGCCATTTTAATTTCTCAGATTTTAAAATGCTGCGACTTGATGTTTGAAAACATATTCTTTTATGCGGTCGCACCCCGATGTAAGGCTTGCCTTACCGACAAACGAACGCGACCTTTTGATATTTGGGTAACTTAAAACCCTACGATTAAGAGCTGTTTCATAGACTTGAAAAGGAATTTGCGAAACTTACAATTTCTCGTTTTATAATGATTGGGACCGTGTGAAGCTATCGGCAGAGTGCTCACTTTGAAAGAACCTGGTCGAAAGACGAATTCGATTTGTCCAACCAAGGGGTACTGACGTTTTTGCGTGCCTCCCGGTCCCTGAAGTACTCAACATCTTGAAAAAATTTTAAAATAATCGATTAGGTTTTGGGATCGGGTAACTTGCTAAATCTTCATACTTGTAATTGTGAAGCGAAAGCATTTGTAACAATTATTTTCTCAGCAAGTAAAGCTTTAGCTCTGTCGATTGGATTTTTTTTGCGTCCTTAGTAGAAATGTAAAATCAGATATTGAGAAACTTTTTTTTTTTTCTTACTTAATGCAAATAAAGTACGAATTATATATATATATATATATATATTCGAAATCTTTCAGATTCATATATATATATGTGCTGTTGAATTTAAAAATAATTGCATTTGGAACAATTTACAATTAATTCAACATAAGTTTTCAACAACCCCGGTGAATGGGTTGGAGAGTTACATTTGAGTCTCAAAATCAATGATTCGAATTCCGCTCTTTGCCATTTGATACAGGTTTCTCTAATAGTGGAAAAATGACCAACCATTTCAGGAAAGTGGGATAACCTTCCTCCTCTCCAACCCACCGCACTGATGCGGGGGAAACTGCACCACAAACCCCTGATGCAATGGAGGATAGATTAGGAGGAAGCGCCATATTTAGGAACGATGCCAAAACAACTGACGACAATGCGAATTAATGAATCGATTCAGAGTCAATCGACGAGTACATGCAAGAAATCAATTACTTCGGTTAAAAGAACAGGGAAATTGATTGCGTTAAGTCAATCGAGAAAAATTTTCTTATTTGTTCTGAGATACAAAGAAAAAGAACGTTTATTTCTTCCACTACACAGACGATTTTAACCTTAGATAACTAACTATTCGTAAAAATTAACTTTAATTTGTATGGACTGTCTTTTGTTGCCGTTTAAGGAAAATCAAGAGAATGGAGGAGAAAAGTGCGCACTTTGCAACATAAGTATATGGATGACGAATCGTAAAACATCTCACAAGATCGGATCACAAAAGCAAATGCACTAAATTACTGAAAGTATGTAAAAATTAAAAATTTATTTACGATTTCATAGCTTCAGAAATCAGGACTATTACTTTGAGCATCGAATGGCTCTAACTAAAAACAAAATTTGCTCGGCCAGGAAAAAATCAGTTTTAAATAAAAACTAGCAGCAACAGCGAATTCGTATTCAACATATGTAGGCTATCCCGGTAAGTTTACATTCCAGAATGGAAATGAAGACAAATATGTACAAGATAAAAACTGGAATGAAGGCTGTTTGGGCGGCCAAACCGAAGGGACAGAGCCGAAGAGTAGAAAAGTATAAATTTATTCTACATAATAAGGGCCTAAATAAGCTGGAGACGTTTCAGTCGTCGTCGTCGTCATCACTATTTGTGTATTTCGGTTGATTTTTTCTTCTCCTAGAACTGCCTCTTCCTTCTGGTTTCGAAGCAGATTTACCGCCTTTAATTTTGATTTTCATTCGGACCGACGATTCAGATTCCGAATGTATTTCCTCATCGATCGTTTCTGAAACGAAAATAATTATTTTCACTTAATATAATGATTTAGAGTCAAATATTGTTCTTGTTCCGATTTTGGCTGCAGTTCTCCTACGTTCTTTAATGCCACAAATTATATCAGCCGGTCTTTGACATTCACACTTCATTGGAACTTATATCATTGGACGTGAATTTCAATCGTTACATAATTCGCGATTTTTCACAGCTTTCACAAAAACTTTTTAATTCAATCCTTGCCAGGATTAATTATGTACATAGTTTACAGAACTTATGATCCATTAAAAGTTGGTTGCTAAATGAACTAACAAGAGAATCTTGAAGAAGAAAAATTTTCACCACTTTAAACAAAAACAGAGGCATAATTATACAAGGTATCATAGACTTATCCTCATTTTAATATATATAGTTTCAACGCTTGGAATATTCTCTCTCAAATTTAGAAAAGGTGTCCATTCATTTACCTTTATCGTCGTCCGTCTCTCCATCTTGTTCAATTCTTTGCCGGGCATTCGTGAACACTGATTGAAGTACGATCGAATCTTCATGGATCAGAGACGCTTCTTCATTATATATTTGGGCATTTTTGCACATTTGCAAGAAATCTTTTTCTAGATCGTCAAAATCCGCATACTGCAATAAATGAATTTTAATAAATCAGAAAAAATATTTTTACCTTGGATTTTCTTCTCTGTTGAAATCAAAACAAATAAACATTAAATTACCTTCCCGTCGTCAATTCTATTAAATATTTTCTTTATGTCTATCGGTTTTTTAATAATATCGTAGTAATCAGGTAGCTTGCTTTTTGATGGCAATTTCATAAAGGGTTCGCTAAGGACTCGACCATCGCTAAAATAAGAAAAAAAAAATAAGCGTTTCTCGTTGTTTTCTTGGGAAAGAAGTTGAATCATATTTGATAGAAATAAATCACAGATGATAAAAGCCGAATTAAACGAATTGGTGACAATAATCTCAGACGTCAGCCTCTTAACATGGTTTTCATTGTGTAAAGCTTTAATTAATTTTAAGAAGTACTAATTACTAGCAGACTCTATATCAATGATGGCAGTAAAGAATTGGTTGCATTAGTTCAGGATCAATATCATTAGCGTGTCTTATAAAGTCAAAATTTTACTACTAAAATCGAAAATATGAATTCTTTTTTTGAAACAATTGTTTTATAGGAAAATAATAAAACTTTTTTTACCTGTCTGCATATTTAACGACGATATTCATGAGTCCCTTCATTTGCTTCCTCAACTTTGATTCCGCACTCTGTGAAGAATTGCTTTTCTTTTTTTTCGACGATGATGGAATTACTTCGTCATCATCATCTTCACCTTTTCTTTTCCGCTTTCCTCTTTTCTTTTTCGCCTTCTTTTCTTCCTCTTCATCGTCCTCATCGTCGAATGCTCCCTCCTCGTCTATAGCCTATTTGTATTTTAAAAAAAATGCATTAAATAATTGACAATTTATGAATTCTTACGTATAATTTGATTTTCTCTTGCTTACCTTAAGCCATTCTTTCTCGGTTAAACTGTCCGTGTAATCGACTTCTTTCCTTTTTCTTGTTCCTCTCTCCAATAGCTTCTCTTCTTCTTCTTCGTAGGCTAAAACATCAACTTCGTCATCGTCTTTTACCTAAACATAAATTATGAGAATTGATGGTGACAAAATAATCATTTACAGTATTTCTGTTAGTCACATATTACTATGGTTTCTGAGATGACATTTCTTAAACACTAAAATAAAACTAAAATTTTTGGAGTTTTAAATATTAAATTAAAAAAAAAATATTCAAGATTTTACAGATGGTTCATAGTAGAACATTGTTTTCGATGTGATATTTTATGTTTTAATTACAATAAACAAAAAAACTAAACATTTTTTTTTTATTTTAATGCTCTTGTACTTTTTATTATATTACTAAAAATATTTTTAACTCTGTATGAAGTAAATTAATTTTAAATTTAGTGAATTAAATTGCATCAATACATAGTAACAATAGCAATAAACATACCAGCCAATCCGGAAGTTCTGATTCTTCAATAAGACGACTTTTACGCGCTGTACCTAATTTAGCATCTTCCCTACGCCTTTCCAAATCCATCTTTTGGAATAAATTGAATTCCGCTTCATTTCTGGCTATCATTTGATTCACCGTTTCATCATCAGGAACCTCATTTTCTTCTTCGTCATCAGCATCATCCTGATGTAATATGGTCTGCAGGAACTGTTGCCTTTCGCTTCCAGTTGATTTTTGATCAAACATTCCGGCCTGAATAACTTTCTCGTCCATGTTCAATTTGTATCTTGCAGCAGCCAAAATTCGCTCTTCCACCGAATTAACAGTCATTAGTCTCAACACTCTTACTTCGTTTTGCTGTCCGATTCGGTGAGCCCTATCTTGTGCTTGCAAATCCTGAATTATATTTGATTTGTGTTATTTATAATGAAAAATAAGTGGCGAAAAATATAATAAAATCACTAATTACCATGACATTTGTAGTGACTTCAATTTCTGCATTTTTTCATACAAGCTTATTTACAAAGAACAATTTGATCAAATAACTTCAGACTCTTAAAACTTTAAGTTTTCGTTGATTAAGTAAAAAGGTAATATTTATATTTTTTTTAACTATGTACAACATTATAATTCATTTCAAAAAATTCTGAACCAAGAGATCATATATTTAGATTTAAGTTACTAACCTGATGAGGATTCCAATCCGAATCGAAAATAATGACGGTATCAGCAGCTTGTAAATTTAAACCAAGACCACCAGCTCTTGTACTTAATAAAAACAGGAAATATTCCGAATCTTTGCTGTTGAAACGCCTAAGTAATTCTCCCCTATCTTCGGATTTTGTCGTACCATCCAAACGTAGATAATTGAAATTTCTCCATGCTAAGAAGTCAAAATAATTGGAAAAATAAAGTTAAAAGCCTTACTTTTTTCTTTAATATCTCCTAAGATTAAAATTTTCTTTGCAATTTGTGAAGTAGATTAAAATATATTCTTTTACTGCCTTTGATTTTCCACGTAATTTTTATGAATTATGATTTTCATAAAATTATTAATTATGAAAAAATAATTTATGAGGTGAAAGGGTACAATGTAAACATCAAAATATTGGAATACTTACTCAAATAATCTTCCATAATAGTCATTAACTGAGTCATCTGACAGAATAATAAAACTCTATGATTAGTTGCTTTAAGTTTTGGCAAAATTCTATCTAAAAGTTCAAATTTTCCGGATGCTCTGTATAAATCCGGTCTGAAATGAAAAATAAAGAACAATTACAAACAAATAAGGCATTACAATCGAAAAAAAATTTTCTAATAAAAAAAAGGATCTGAAATTTTTTTAAAAAACTATAAATAGCAAAGGGGGACTAAATCAAGTTATATATAAACTTTAAAAATACTAACCCTGAAATCACTCCAGCAGCAGCCCCAACGTGATCACAGTATTTTTCTTCTATTTGCTGGAACATAAAAGGATGATTACAGAGCTTTCTGAGCTGCACTATTGTATTCATTAGAGCTTTTGCTCCTCCTTTCCCTTTGTTCCCTTTTTCTGAACCATCAGTAAGTAGAACTCCTTTGCTTTGCATGTGTCTGGAAAATAAATAAGTTTATTATTGACCGTATAAAATTTTAATTTTAATAATCAAATTTCAGAATTATCGAAATTTAACCTGTATAATACTCTCTGTAATCCTGACATATCACATTTTATAATATATTCGACTTTATCAGGCAACTGCGATTCTACTTCTTTTTTAAGCCTTCTTAAGAGAAATGGGCGCAAAACTTTATGCAGACGTCGAATTATAAGAATTGTTTCTTCTTCATTTAGTTCAACCTAAAACATGTATTACTTTTCAGAAATTTATTCTAATCGAAAGATAAATTCAAAAATATTAAAAAGAATATTTAATATTTACCTTCTCACCAGTAGTCGCGAATGGTGCATTAAACCACTGTTCGAATGTGCTTACGGATTTAAAAATTGAGGGCAAAAGAAAATTTAACAACGCCCATAATTCAGGAAGTTTATTTTGCAGAGGAGTTCCTGTCAATAACAATCGATGAGGAGCTATGTAATGCGTATTTAGAACCTGAGTCAATTTGCAGTGATGGTTTTTCATTCTATGACCCTCATCAATGATCATAAACCTCCAGTGAAGCTGTAAGCATAAAGTTTACTCGGTCATTTAGTTTCTTATTTTAGGTCAAAATTAGAAATGTAAAAGAATTTTGTAATAAGTTGCTGTGGACTATGAATAAGTACAAAAAAATTAGAACAACCATTAAAATGCTACATGATATAGATTTATTTGCAGAGTCTGCATTTCAGATATCGCTAACAGATCAGATATAACTTAGATATATAATATAATAAAGATTTGATGGCCAATCAATTGGAAAGTATGTCAAATAATAAAATTTTCAATATATTTTTGGAATATGATTAACATAAATTAACATCACATAATTCCCTTATGATATGTAATAAATTTATTTAATAGAAACTGGACGTATTTTTTAAAATTTTAACTGCTATATATATTATCAATCCATCTTTACAGTTCTTTACCCAATACTTCTCAGACGAAATTTAATTTTTTTATCTCATTAATTATTCGACTTTTCTCAAACACAACATGTAGAAATAATAAATAAACGCTAAAAAAAAGCATTAGTAAAATCAATTTTAACCTTGGCTAGAACTCCTTTGTCCTTAATCACATATTCGTAAGTTGTCAGTAAAACGTTAAATTTAGTGGATCTCATCTGATTCTGAATAGATCGCCTAAGATGAGGGCTTCCCTTATAAGCGACGACAACGACAGAAGGAGCCCATTTCTCAAACTCAAGTACCCAATTAGAGAGTGTCCTAAAAATTAACAAATAATTCAGGAAAACTCATGAGCCGATACTTACAATATTTAAACTCCATCTTTTATTTATTATGTACAAACAATCCAATCCTCATTCATCAAATTCCATAAAGCAGTCAATGAAATGATCCTGCTGATTGTCTAAATTTAGAACATTCGTTAAAATAGTTCATTTCTTCGGTTCTTTCCTAAAGGGGAAAATATAATTACTTACGACAAGGGTACGATTATAAGAAAAGGTCCCATAACTTTCTTTTTTTCCATAAGGTAAGTGAGTAAACCAATTGTCTGAATGGTTTTTCCGAGACCCATCTCATCCGCCAAAATACCATTGAGATTATTATTAAATAAAGAAACAAGCCATTCCAAGCCTTTAATTTGATATTCCTTAAGTTTTCCGTTAACCATAATTGAAGCTTGTTCAACAACAACCTCATTAATTGTATGAGCAATACTAGAAAAAAATAATTAATTTAATTGTTGGTCGTAAAATTAAATTTTCAATAATTTAAACATTTTAAAGCTCTTTCTTCATTTAAAAAAAATACCTATAATAAGTCTGTTCATCTGTTTTATATTCATCATCCTCAACTTTAGCTTTATTAATGACAGCTTTTGCATCAACATCATCATTTTGTTTTGAAGAATTTTGCTTTGCTCCATCATTTTCACCATCTTCATCTTCGAATTCATTTTCCTCTTCATCATCTTCCGTTTCCTCCTCGAGCTGAAAATATTACGAAGAACAACATTATAAGGTTATTTAATACTTAGAGTTAGATAATTATTAATCTATCGATGCCTTGTTTAAATAGTGTAAACTGTATAATGAAAACAAAAATATTTTAATTAATAAATATTTTTATTTAAAAGAAACCTAAAATGCGATTGAAAATGAATTAAAGAAAAAACGAAATTATATGTTGAGCAGAATTCACAGACGATGTAATATATATCCATTAGTTTCGTATAGTAGTCAAAAATAACATGTAATGAATAAAAAAACATCTAGAATTAATTTTTAAAAAATTTCCTTAACTTCATACATTTAATATATAAAAAGCATTCCAAGAGTGATGTTTATTATACGTAAATATTGATAATAATACTGAAGAACCTTAAAAATTTTAAAAATTACTTACAACTTCCCATCCTGGATGACTATCCAGCCATGCCTCAACTTCGCTCGACAATGGTGCTTCATCTCCTGACAATGTTTTTCCAGTGGCTGTTTCAATTACAGTTACATGAAGATCAGAATTCTGGGATGAGTCGTCTATATCCATTCCTTCTTCACCTTCGTGCTTTTTCTTCTTTTTCTGTTATTAAATAACAGAATTGAAAATAAAATGTGAGAAAAAAAATTTTAAATTCTATCTAACATGATATATTATTCTATTTCGTAAAAAATCATTAAAGCCATTAAAAAGAGCTCTAAGACAAACCATATTAATAGAATATAGATTAGCAAGCCAAATAGAAGAGATTAGCATGAAAAATTCTGTTTGCGAGAGAACATAATATTTTATTATAATTTAAAATGAATAAAAGAGAAAAAATTTACACTTAATAACTGGAAATATCTCATTTGTAAGTGAATATCAATTTTAATTTCATTTTTTTTAATATATAAAATCTTAAAAATCCAACATTTTCACCACAATAATTTTTTTACAGACTAATTTTATTTTTTAATTATCATCTTTTTTTGACAGTAATAATAATTTATTAATAAAATTTGCATGAAGTTTGTTCATAACTGCTTCATTGATTCTAATATTGTAATGAAATTATAAATTTATTGATAAGTACAAAAAGAAACTTGAAATTTCAATCACCTTTTTCTTTTTTTGTTCTTCCTGTTGTTTCCTTTTCTGTTCGGCTTTATGCTGTTTTACCATTTCAGTAAGATTACTGATATATTCGTCTGTCTGAGACAGAAGAAATGCCAATCGTTTATCTTTTTTCTGATCAATCAACTTCCTATAAAAAAAATATTATGATAAACAAAATATTTCCAAATATAATCCCATTTGTATGAATTAAGTATATATTCGGTGAATATGAATGTTAACAACAATGAAACTATATGCACATATTTATAATAATTAGTCAAATCCCTCTTTCGAATTTGAATTTTTCATGAAAATAAAAATATCTAGGACTAAAGAATTAAATAATACCAACTATATAGAAATAGCAGAGTAAGAATTTGAAAGCAATTCTACTTTCACATTTCAGGTTTCAATTCCCTCTTTTAATATGTAAGTACTAACCAATATAAATGACATTTCTCTCTTAATCTGAACTGTCTTAACTATAATGAGCTTCATTAAATACACAATATTCTGTGCATATAATATCAGCAAGGACTGAGAGCGTAAACATAATTTTAAGTTAAAATATCATGTAAAAAAATTCTATGTTAAAAAAATATCAAAAAATTTTTAACTTTACTCACAAAAATTTTAAATAAATATTATTTAAAATTTATTTAATTTATTAATTATTATGAATAGATTTACTTATGTCATATTTCAATTTTCATTTACATTTTATAGCAAAAAAATTTGAAATTTAATTATTCATGACAAACCTGTATCCTTCTTCGTCTTCTGCCATTAATCGCCTCATACGCTCTTTCTCAATTCTTTCTTGTTCTTTCTTTTGTTCTTTTTCAGCGTTAGCATGATAATTCAATACTGCCTTATTAAGCCTTGCTGTCTTAGCCAAATTATTCCGATGATGTTCTTTAAAGTCTTTTGAATGTTGCAAAACAGCAGCCAGATATTCCTGAAGTACATATTATCTCAACTTAAAATTCTGATTTTTAAATGATTATAATATTGAAAATCTTTTAAACTAAAAAATGTAAAAACCTGATGTTTCTGCCGCCTTTTCCTTTCTGCTTCCAATTTCTGTTGTTTTTCCAACTTTTCTGTTGCTCTAGCCTCGCGCAAACCTTGCCTTTTTGTCCTCTTATATGCTTTGACATTCACTGCGGTTTCAAGAGTTGTATCACGTCTGGTGCATGCTATTATCTGCAATAAATGTTTGCTTTGGTTATTTTTGAAATAAGAGCTTATAAAATTTCTTTTAACCGTAAAAAAATGAAATTTACTTCGCTCTTTAATTGACGCTGAAAATTAAGTAAACGCAAGGATCTTAATTCAATTTCTGCACGCAACTTAAGGTCTTCAGCCATCGTTGTTGGTAGATTGTTTAGCATTTCAATACGCATTGCTATACGAGCAGCTTTCCTAAAATTGAGAATGTAATTTTTAAAAAATCAATTAAAACAAATTACATTATTTAAAATGTAAACTATTCGAATGTTTTTACCTATTTTCTCTTTCTTGCAAAATAGTTAGTGGATCCAACCCAACCGGTTTCGGAATTGTTGTCACTCTGCTTTGTTTAGCTGGAGTCTGACCGGGCTGGGGAATAGGAGGTGTTGTTCCTGGCCGAACTGCACCTCCCGCTAGTGCTCCAGGTTGGGGTGATAGTATTCCTCCCGGCCCTAAATAAAAGCAAAAATTACTCTAACTATACTAGTTACAACTGTAAAATTGTGTAAAAGAAATATTATCGTTATCAATAATGGTTTTTAACTAAAAAAAGTCATTTTTCTGAAAGCATTAGAAAATCAAAATTCATTTCCTAGGTTATCTTAATAACAAAATTAATACAATTGAAGAGGCTACATATTAAATCATCAAGCTGTAATGAACTTAACATGCCCTATAAGGAAAGCGTTTACAAAAATTAGCAGAAAAATAGCTTAGAACTGCAAAAAAACAATTTAACTGTTTAAATATAAAAATAGCATTTTAAAATTTAGAACTACGAAAAATGATACTGGGGTTTGTATAATTTATGGCACAAATATAGAAATTAAAATCTAATTAAATTTAAGTGTACAGCAAAATGCTTGTCGATAAACATTATTCTTAATTTTACATATATAATGAAAACGATAGTTATAGATAATTTTTTCAAAAAATATAGACATCAACATGCTAATTCGATAGGCAAATTGTAAAACACATATGTACGAATTGCAATAAAAATTTTAAAATCAAATATTTTGCGAATTACAATAATCTAACCTAACATCCGTGATATGGGTGTTTTTGATTTTAAAAATTCACTGAATCTCAGACAGGGAGGCAAAAAAAATACATTAAGACAAAATTAAACAAGAAAATGTCATGCTATACGGTAATTGAATGTACTGCTGTGAATGATCAAAATTGAAAAAAAAAAAAGTGTGAAAAGTTTACATATAATATAAAATAAGCGAGTCAACTCCATATTCTGCGTATCATTCCTTAATGAGTCAAAGTATGAATTATCACTAATTAAAAATGTAAAAGTTCAAAAAATAGTTGTTATAATAAGTGTATATCTTTTTTACACCTTAAGTAACTCCATTAAGGAATGAATTGATAACATTTAAAACAAAATACTGAACAGGCGTGCGTAAAGTTGTAAGAACTACCGTGGAAAGAAGATGACGATACAGGCCCCTGCGGAAGTGGTTTATTCGGGGCTGAACCCGAACTCGGGGGTGTGGTCGATGCAGAGGGCCTCGTCGGCGGGGCATGTGCTTGTGTTGGCCCCACAGGAGGTGGGGGCGAGCTAATATCACTCCCACCTACAAGGATTTCCAGCAGCTAATACTAATTAAGTAACTTATTTACATGCAGTTTACATCATTTGGTAACATGATTAATTAATTTAAGACTACTTATATACACATTGTATATATATATTCTGTTCAACATATGTAGAAAAGATAAGTTAATAGCTAAGGGGTTACTTAATTCACAATAATTTAACTTAAAAACTTTACATATCTAATAGTTTTATAAAAATTAATCTTCGACAATTTATATACTTGTTACTATTGAAATTATTGTTATTATTGAGTTAAATGTTTTTGCAAATATCTTATTACTGAGGTAAAGATAAACATTTGTAAAGATATTTGATTAGCATTCATCCTGTTAACTGTATCCATCTTTGAATTGCGACATTGTGATAGAAATTATCTATCAAATTACGTTACATTTAACTAAGAATCTAATCGGAAGCAATTCTCTAATAATATTCTCAATGCAGCAAAAATTGCAAATTTTTCGAATTCAGAAAATACATTACATCTTACACGAAGATTAAAATATATTCAAATTTATTTATGAAATCTTAGGAAAATGATATTAAAACGAGTTTCTTTGTTGAACTTTGATATTAAATTGTCAAATGCAAATCAATAATTATGATAATTATTAACACAATAATATATCATGAAATATATTAATCTGTATGTTTGGACATAAATAATAAAAATTCTGGTAAAGATTATCAGTAAGGCAATGAATATAAATCGATACCTGCTCTTTCGAAATTCTTCTTTAATATATATCTTTCAGTTTGAGAAATAGATATGTTAAAAATTTTGTTGTCTTAGCTAAAATCTCTTATCAAAATTTCATTAATTGTATATATTATTTTAAAATAATGCACTAAGATTTTGGAGGTACATTACTAAAATATAAATAATTAATGCAATCCCTATTACTAAAAGGACTTTGTTATTATAAGTGAATTTGTTACCAAAAAATTATTTATCTATTACTAGGTGAAAATTAAACTTTTTATCACTTTTTCAAATGCATCCCAGTTTTATTTTTTCATACTATAATTTGTAAAAATACAGAGAATATACTAACCAGCAGATTCAGATTGACCTGTAGGTCTTACAGAGGCTCCAGTTTGAGGAGGTCCTATTTGCTGCTGAGATGGAAGGAAACCTGGGCCAGTTGGACAAGGTTGATTCCCTGTATCATAAAAATAATTTTATTATAAAACCTGAAATGCCTATGCACTAATTAACAACTTCAAATGGAGAAGAAAAATATTCTCTTTTAGTTACTAATGGAAACCTACATATGAATTATAATGATATTGTGTTGTAATACGAACCTGAAGCAATCTTACCCTGCACTGCAAGTGCTACCTGCTGGCTCAAGGGCTGATTTCGTGCCAGCATTCTGTATGCCATTATTTGGCCCCTGAGTTGTAACAACTGAGTTGGAGTTAATTGGCTTTTTGGTTGTGGATCTCCAGGCTGATTAGCTGAATTAGGAGCAGAATTAAATCCCTAAAAAAATATAAGTAAAAAAATTAAAATCTTATAATTATTTATAGTTATTACAATAATTGAAAAAAATTTCATACTGGTCTAGATGCTTCCATATTTCCTTGTTTAGCTCGTAGAACAAGAAGCTGAGAATATCTGGGATCTTCCTGTAAACCTTTTTCTTCCATTAAATCAATGGTACGTTGCAATGCACTTAGATTTTCCTGACCTGGCTGTGGAGGTATAGTTGGGGGAACAGATTGAGAACCTGGAGGTCCAGATTGAGGACCACCAACTGGTCCAGGTGGTACAGTATTCATTGTAGTTGAACCAGGCCCTCCCTAAAAGAATATATATTACAAATAATAAAATATATTACTATTCTTACATCAGACTAATAAAATCCGAATAAAAATTATAAATTATATCATATAAAACAGCATTAAGGTAAAAAACTACAGAAAAACATTTTTCATAAATATTAACACATTTATAATTCATTTTATATCATTTTATGGAAATAATGTAATTATTTAATACAAAACTAAAAGTTAGTAATTTTACATAATCATCAACAAATTGTATAAGATTTGTTATAATTGTAGGGTAAACAAACAAGTCTTTAACTTAAAAAATTATGACCTTGTTTATCTGTAATTATGTAACAAAGCATTGAACAACTGTGAAATGCCAAAAGTCTTATGATTAAAACATCAAAAAAACAAGTTGGTATGCTTGACTTAAGCAGTAAAAAATGATAGAAGCATATATAACATATATATATTTATATATAACTTTTTATCAGTGTTATCAAATATCAATTGATAAGTTTAAAGAGTATTTAAAAGCAAATTTACAGTGAAATTAAAATAAAAATGTTTTTGAAAAAGCAAATCAATATATTTAAATGTTTAAAATTAAATTTTGGAATTAAACAAATTAATTTTTATTATGTTAATGTTAAATTACATTTTTATCCAATAAAAATTTCAATGCATATAATCTAATTTTTGAGGGTAGTAATATGGATTATTATATTATATTAATAATTATATATTATGTTAACAATTAATGACTATTTTTTTGATTTAAATCTTATACAACACTTAAAAAAGAACACTAACATTTTTTCCAATTAAATCATTCACACCCAATTTATCTATTAATATCATTATTTAAAAAATATTAATCTATATATCATTGGATTCCATACAATATAGTTATAGAAGATTTCTTAAATGAAAAACCGATTAAGATATTTAAAATTTTTAGATCAGTGAACTTCAATATTTTTTTCAGGTCTACTTATGAGATCAGGACATGCAAAAGCAAGTTTTATTTACCTGTATTGATGGTTGCTGATGACCTATCTGAGGTCCAGACCCAGATCCAGGACCTGGTCCACCTGGTCCAATGTGTTGAGAAGTTGTCCCATAAGGTGAATGTCCTATATTTTGAGAATGTTGTGGAGGTCCGGATGGCCCATTCATATGCATATTAGTGGGGTTCGGTTGAATTTGGCCACTAGAGGGTACTCCGTGACCTAAATTCGTGCTAGGAGGACAAGGAGATTGGTTAGGATTATAAGCAGGTCCGGGACTATGAGGATGATGCTGCGGTGGACCCATGGGAGAGGGAGCTCCAGACGGCGGCATCGGTGAAGGAGACTGTTGTGGAGGGCCCATGGGTGAAGGAGCTTGCGGTGGCGGCATAGGCGATGGGGAATGAGGCGAGGGACTCGCCATATTACCTCTTTCGCCTTCCAGATTATAAAGATTTTATCTGCAAATATTGATTTCAGTTTTACGAAGCATCATTCCATTCAAGAACGCTTAGCAATTTCAATGCTAGTACTAATACTTACGATGCCTTATACCCTTTTAATTAAAATCCATTCAATAAGGTGCATTTAAAAATTTCCAAACTTTATTTATGTCACAGATGTAAGTACTTATGAATCAAAACAGATTCCAGAAAAACCACATAAACAAAATGTCGGATGAACATAGCACTCGGGAATCTTCGTTCTTTACTCGTACTTGAAATACAATGTTGCCGTACTGCTCATACGTTACGCGAATACATTCTCCACTACTTACTTGAAATGCTATTTTATCTGCGATGCTCCATTTGGTTGACGAAATATTTCATATATGATTTGTTCAGTATATTTGTCTATAAGTTTTATTATATATAATTATAAAAATAATTGTAATAATTACCGTAGTTATAAAATCAAATTAGTTTTTTAAAAATGATGGCATAATATAGGATTGCTAATTGAACAAACAAATTTACGGCTAGCGTTCTGAATCACCTCAAATGAAACTTGTCGGCAATCAGTCGATAAATTAGTGGCTTTTAATCAAGTGCAATTTTACTTCACATAAAGACCAATGAAGTAATTTGGGGTAATACTTATAAGGAGAGATTTATCTGAACATATGTTTGGGATCTGAAATTTTCTTTCTTAAATTGCAAAAACGACGCTACCTGTTATTTTGCAAATAATTATATCATTTTTATATTATCTATTTCTGTTTAAATAAATTTCTTGTTAATAATCAGCATATTTATGGGTAATTTCTCATATAGGGAAATAAAAAAAGTGTAAGCCCTTTTTCGTAATTTTAACTCGTAGAATCAGTCTTAGGCATCCAATCACCGATGGTCGGAATGTTAAATAAAACTTAAGTCAATGTATATGTTCAAAATTTTTATTTTAATTTATAAAGAATTAAAATCCCTTATTAGAAAAAGGAAATGTAAAAAAAGCAACTTTTTGAAGCTGCCATCATAATAAATGTAAAATTATAAAATTAACAAATAATATTCAATAATAAAACTCAAATTCTATATAAATTAGCTTCAAATACAAGAGTGGTACTTTTTTAACCATTCTACCATTAACTGATGAGAAGCTGTGGACATGGGTGGAACCCACAATTCCTGTAAAATGATCCTTCAAATTATTCTTGAAATATATCAAAAAATTATACTAAATTATAAAAGGAATCACCTCTTCATTAAAATTAGCACCAGTTTTTTTGGAACATGAACGGAAAATGGCATCCCGCAAAACTTCAGCAGTAACCCACTGAGCACTTAATATTTCTTTTTTATCCAACTCAAAGCTTTCACTGGACACTGTAGCTATGCAAGCGAGCATTAACTGACTAGAAGGCATTGCCCAATGCTGTGAAAGACAGTAGTGAATATCTTCAAGTTGTAATCCAACTTCTTCTGCCACTTCTCGGGCAATACTTTGTTTTAATGTTTCACCTTCAAAAGAAATTAAGTTCATCTAAATAATAAAAATCTCCAAACTTAAATATTAATATGCAATTTATCTACTATTTATAGAAACATTTGTTAAGAGTAAGGGATAAGTTACTTTTATAAAGACAATATAAAAAAAGTGGTGGGTTTTAATTAATCAGAATCATCTTTTACTTAACAAACAAATAAGTTATCAAGCTTATCTAATTATTTCAAATATTAAAAGTAATTCCTTATAGATAGAAGCTGACACTTCCAATAAATCAAATAATAATACCAATATATAATTCATAATAAATATATTTATCATTTTTCCAATTTTGTCTGATTTGGCTTTTATCATTTCTCAACCAATAGAAAAAACAGCCTAGTTAAGCATTATTATTTAAAAAAATATGCTATGTATGACAATTAAATAATTTTGCACCTGGTTCTATAAAACCAGCAATACAAGAATACATTCCAGGAGGATGTCTTCCTTGCCTTACTAATAACACCTTCTGATGTGATTTATCTTCCAACAATACAATACCAACAGGAGACACATGAGGATAATGTGTACATTTACATTTTTGACATTGTTTTTGAGTACCAGTTGTGTTTGTAATCAATTGTGTCCCACACTGAGGGCAATAATTGAAAGTTTTGCAAAAATTTGAAAGTCCCCTAGCCTTGAAAGACAAAAAATAAAAATATTACCTCTGATACTTTTCATCAAATCATGAAATAACAATTTAATATATGCATTAATGTATAAAAGATAATTTAAGATAAAGAACAAATTCATGTATTTTTTTTTAAACTATCTAAATTACCTGAGATAGATATTGACTATCCTTGTTATTTAAAGTTATTAAAGATTCCTTTGCATTTATAAAATTACCCCCAGCTTTGATTTTCAACTGTTCTGTTTCTGTTTCTGAAGAAATATTAAAATCTAAAGCAAATAAACATACTTCATCATTATACTTATCTGCTGATACATCTAATAACAACGGCAGTGGTTTCTGTTCAGTGTTAGAAGTTAACGTTATTACTTCTGAAAACAAAGAAAAAAAAACCACTTTTTCCATAAAATAAAATTACTCAGCTGCTACAATTTAAATAATGAAAAAAGTATTAGTAAATGAAAACTTTTCATTTTATTTATTTTTGTCTAAAAGAATTTCTTACTAAAAAAACGTATTAATTAAACATGTTTTTAAATAAAAAATATCTATTTACCTTTATAATTTTTCCAAAGAAGGGTTTCTTTCCTGTCAGTACATACTAAATCTGACTTAATCAGTAGCATATACTTCCCTTTGAGCAAAGCACTATCAGGAAAAATATTACTGTTTTTCAGTTCTTGTAACGTTCTTGCATTTTTTAAATAAGTTATCTTTTGGTCTGAAAAACAAATTGATAACTTTTTGACGAAATTGATCTTTTTATTCAAAAATGAAATAGAATAAGACATTTCAAAAACATCGAAGGAATAAAAAAAAATAAAATATCACACCCATTTGATGCTTTTTACTTTTTGCCGATCTCGATTACTGTTTAACTTCCACTAGATAAATAATTAAGGACATTCAAATAGACTTTCAGATGAAATACAATCTGCTTCCGTTGATTTTATGAACACATTCTTTGTTTATAAGTTTCTGATTCCTCATGTTCTAAGTTTTGTCTCATTGAGGATTTTATATTCTCAGTTAATTAGCATGGATGCACTCGATATTTTTTACAAGCTATCAGTAGGAACAAAATTTACTCATGGAAGATCAAAGGTAAAGTTTAACTTCAAATTCTACAAATAAATCATATTGTTTTTCTTAATTATTGTGTACATCATGTTTATTACTGTAGGTATTACATGTTAATATTTAATGTCAGGAATTAATAATTATTACCTATGGGAATGCTTAGTTAAGAAAATAATTCTTTATTTGATTATTCACGGTATTTTTAAAATTCCATTGCACTGTATGAATTTTGATCAGTTAACGTGGTAGCAAAAGTTCTTCCACGGCAAAATCTTTTGTAATTTTCGAACATAAGTTGTACATCATTTTGTTTTCATCTTAATTCAATGAAAAAATTTGTTTTCGTTCAATTTCCAATGCGTAATTGAGAAAAATATGCCAGTCGATATAACGAGATTAACTGAAGGATGGTTAGAATTAGAAAGTGATCCGGGTTTATTTATGTTGCTGCTAGAAGATTTTGGAGTGAAAAATGTCCAAGTTGAAGAGATATATGATATTACCAAGCCGTTTGATGGACCTGTGTATGGCTTCATCTTTCTCTTCCGCTGGATTGAAGAGCGAAGGTCACGAAGAAAAATTTTCGAACAAAACGATATGTTCTTAAAAGAAGAAGGTGTAGTGAATAATATCTTTTTTGCTCAGCAAATGGTACCCAATAGTTGCGCAACACATGCTTTGCTTTCCGTTTTATTAAATTGTCCAAAAATCCATTTGGGTCATACATTAACTCGATTGAAAGCCGATACTGTGGGTATGACACCGGAAAATAAGGGTTGGGCAATAGGTAACACTCCAGAATTAGCGAGAGCTCATAATTCTCATGCAATGCCTCAAGCAAGAAGATATGTGGAAAAAAATTCAGGTTCAGCTAGTGTTACATCAGGTAGATATGCTGGAGAGGCTTTTCATTTTGTAAGTTATGTTCCAATCCAAGATAGATTATTTGAATTGGATGGACTGAAGCCTTTCCCTATTGATCATGGTCCTTGTGATAATGATGATGATTGGACAGAAAAATTTAGAAAAGTTATGACTGAAAGACTAGGTGTAGCTGGTGGTGAGCCTTGTCATGATATTAGATTTAATTTAATGGCACTAATACCAGACAGGAGAATAGCCTTGTCTCATAAATTAAATATGCTAAAAACAAATAGAGAGATAGTGGTTACTGCTCTTCAACAACTAGTACATATCCATAATGAATCAAAAAAGTGCAATTATAAGGATGATGAAAAAGATCCCAAAGAAACTTCTGATTTATGCTCCAACTCATCTTTAACTGAAAGTGAAGCTGCATTAATAAATGACTTAAAATTGGATAAAGTTGAACAGGATGATATAGATGATAAAGTAGATGATAGTACAGTTCACTTTCAGGGAAACACTTCAATGCAATCTACAATAGCTCACAATTTTGCCTTTCCAAATGATGAAATTGTTACACTGTCAAGCATCAGAAATGATTTGGCTTCTTCTTCTAAAGAAAATATTGCACCAATATATAAAAAAGGTACACTATGTGTAAACTCAACAGATTATTCTACTCCATTAAGCATTAAAACTTCACCAAGTCCAAGTATTTCTGATACAGTAACATCATCTGAAATAAGTTCAGCATTTAGTTCACCATTAGCTTTGGGTTGGAGTTGGAATTCTTGTCAAAATAGCCCAAACTCAAAAGATTACAAAAAATATGTTGTAGTTCAAGTAGAAGATGAAGAAAAGAATGAATCTCCAACAGGTAGTTCTTTGGGACTAATGCCTGTCAAAGCATCATCTTCTGAATCAGAAAGTAATGGCTTAAAAAATGATGATGATGATGATTTTAAACCTGATGAATCACCTAGCTCAGTTCCTTCAGATACTCACTCAGAGAAAAGTGGAAGTTCTAAAACAGATGAAGCAGATGCTATAACTACACTCATGCTGAAATATCCAATATTAAGAGAACCTCATACATTTGCTCCTAAAGATTTATTAGCATTGTTAAAAAATGTGGAAAGTGAAATTGCCAATTGTGAAACCACTTTAAAAGATGAGAATGACAAACGTAATAAATTCAAGATAGATGATTGTAGAAGAACTCACACCTATGATGAATTTCTTGGTGCTTTTTTCTCAATGCTAGCAAGTCAAAATAAGTTAGTAGAGGTTGTTGAACAAGAAGGTCATAGAAGGCAAGGCATTCCAGCACATAGGCTTAAAAAAGTTCTTGTTGTTAAGAAAATGGATAATATTAACATTATAAGGAATAAAAGTAAATGTAAAACCAAACATAGAAGGAGAAATTGAATATTAACAATAGCAGGTAAATTTTAAGTTTCATTTTCTAAAATAAGCTGTCAAGGGAATAAAGATATTGCTGTAACTGTAGTAGCTTTCCATTGTAATTAATTGCTCTAAAAAATATATGCTTTTTTTTTACTGATTTTTTTCTTTTAATTTATGAAGTGTCAGTTCTTTTGGTTTTTAATCATTTTATTATGACTAAAATTATCTTTTTATAATCTTTTTTATAAAAATCTATTTTAAATATAAACTAAATATTACACTATACTATTTGTTTTAGATAAAAAAAGAGGTTGAAGAATATGTAAATAAAAGCAAAGCAATTAATAATCCAATAAATTATATACATGTTAAAACCCATGGAAATATTTTTAATAAAGATAAAAGTGAAAAGCAAGTAAATCAGCAATCTGATAAATCCACTGAAAGTAAAGAAGAATCAGAACATGCACCTATAGAATTATTGAAAAATGTTCCAGTTAAAGATGTTAATAGGCATAGTGAAAGAATTAAAAAAAAGAAGCTTAAATCAAACATTAGTAAAGAGGATTTAGAAAAGCAGAAACAGAAACAACAGGTACAGATGAAAATTAGAATTAATTTAATGTTCTCAGAAAAATATTCTGTTTTATATAATTTGTATGAAAACTGCTAGAAAAATAGCAGTTCTACATTTCATACAGGAAGTGAAATTTAAAATTATATAGTTATTATTATCATTTTTATTAATATAAAAATGATTTTGGAACTGCTATTAGAAGCTTCTTTTTTATTTTAGTTGGCAGAATTGAGAAACAGGCATCGTATTTCAGTATCTGGTAAAAGAGTACCACCGCTATTTGAAGAATTTGAAGATCTGGTTGATAGGTATAAACTATCAACTATTCTTATAAAAAATTTAGCTAAATCTGGTTTTGCAAAGCCCACACCTATTCAGATGCAAGCTATACCATCAATGTTAGAGGTAAAATCAATGAAAATGAAAATTTTATCTTTTTTTTTAATGAAGAAACATAAAAATCATTGAAACATGTAAATCCATTTTCTAATGCCAAAAATCATAATTTAATTGAAAAATTAATTATTTAAATTCTTTAATTGAATAATTTAAGAGTGAATAAAGTGACAAGATAAATGGAAAGATAAATATTATTTATATTAATATATTTTTATATATAATTAAAAATTTCAAATGAAAATAATTCACTACTTTTATGTAAAATAATTTAATGTGAATTTTAAGTTTTATTTCATTAATTGCTTTAAAAAAGGAAATGACTATAAATCACATAAGATTATTTTTATATTTTTCAGATTTTCTCCAAAAATGTATTTTATATTTCATGCAAGTTTTTGCCCAGTAATATCAATAAACAGAAAAGAAAATTGAAATTAGATATAACATAATGTGAAGAATTTTATAAAACATGTCATTTTTGTTTTAGGGAAGACATGTAATGGCTTGTGCTCCCACTGGTTCGGGTAAAACGATAGCATTTGTACTACCACTTCTTCATTATTTAAAAAAACCAACCAATAAAGGCTACAGAGCTGTTATTGTTTGTCCAACAAGAGAACTTGCAAGGCAGACTTACAGGGAAAGTGTCAGAATTAGTGAAGGAACTGGATTAAAAATTAATCTCATTAGTAAAATTAGTCAAAGCAAAAATTATTTTAATTCTAAAACAGTTCAAAAATTTGGTAAATATTCAATTCATTTTTTATAGTCACATTTTTTGTTCTAATGATTTTGTCTTAGTAGTTTTTAATTACAAGAAAAAAAATGAAAATTTAATCTGTGAGCTATGACAATTTTAAAGAAACAGTAATTTCATTAAGATTCTTAACTTTATTTTTTCAAAAGCTTATTATTTTCAGATTTGTTAATTACCACACCAAATCGTCTGGTTTATCTACTGAATCAAGATCCTCCTCGAGTTGATCTTAAGAAGTGAGTTATTCAATTTTATTTTGAACTTTAAAGAAAAGGTTGTCTGCCATCAGCTTTTGTTTTTAAATGTTTTGCAAATTTCAGTGTGGAATGGTTGGTGATAGATGAGTCGGATAAACTATTTGAGACTGGAATGCGCGGCTTTAGAGATCAGCTGGCCGTCATATACAATGCCTGCGAATCAATAAGTGTTAAGCGAGCCATGTTTTCTGCTACCCAAACTCCTCTTTTAACAAAGTGGTGCAAGAAGAATTTAAAAAATCTTATTATAATCAATGTAGGCATAAGGTAAATCTAATTTTTCGGAGGTTGTTATTTCAATATTGTTTTAAGAAACTGTTATTGGCATCTTCTGTTTGTTTTAAATTCTTTTATTCACAAAAATTTTTGAAATCTTGTTTGATTACAAATCACATATTTTTAACATTTTGCGAATTTTACACTTTTTATTAACTCTTTTACTTTTCTTTTTTCTTAATTAAAAATAATTGGGATATCCCGTTTTGAAACGTTAATATCATGGCCTATTTGCATTTTGGAATTGAAAATTTAATGTAACCTCTATCTTGACTGGTAATTTTAGAAATTCAGCTGTGAGCAGTATACATCAAGAATTGTTATTTGTTGGCAATGAACAAGGAAAATTGTTGGCAATTCGTGAGTTGATTAGGAAGGTAATTTTTTCTGTAATGTACAGTAATCTTGAACATCAAATCCAGTTGTGTTGTTTTTTGTAACTGAAATGCAATTATTTATTATTTATCAAGTTTTATCTATCATTTTTATTATTTTATTGTATATTCACTATAAGATCCTCTTTTATATCTCAGGGTATTACGCCTCCAGTTCTTGTTTTTGTGCAAACCAAAGAAAGAGCTCAAGAATTATTCAGCGAACTAGTTTATGATGGTATTAATGTTGACGTGATTCATTCAGATAGATCTCAAAAACAGGTAATTGTTCTTGATTTATGAATCCAGGAAATTCATAAACAGCAAATACCTTACATTAATGACATTTTTATTTTCAGAGAGACAACGTGATTCGAGGTTTCCGTGAAGGAAAAATTTGGATTCTTATTTGCACCGAATTAATGGGTCGCGGAATAGATTTCAAGGGTGTCAGCCTAGTCGTAAACTATGATTTCCCTCCTACTTCAATATCTTACATTCATCGAATTGGTCGAACAGGTCGAGCTGGTAGACCTGGCAAAGCCATCACTTATTTTACTCATGATGATGAAACTAATTTGAGGAAGTAAAGCCTTTTATTAATTCTAGTATTATAAAAAACAGAAATATAATTTAAGCTAAATGAACACTGAGCATTCTATCAAACCTTTCGAAATTGTAAAGGAAAATTTAATTCTGAAAGGGATTTTTTTTTTCAGTATTGCCTATATTTTGAAAGAATCTGGTTGTTCCGTTCCCGACTTTATGCTGAAACTAAAAAAATCAAACAAGCGAGATCTTAAGAAATTGGCAAGTCGGGCTCCACGGAGAGCATGCATTTCTACGACACCTATATATCAAAAGATCTATGAACGGAAGCAAAGAATTAAATCAAAACGTCTGGAGAACAATGGCGAAGGAACACAATCCATCAATCGCGCAGAACATCTTGAAGTGGAGATGGACGAATGAATTTTATCCTCTGAAACTGATCAGATTGGTCATTATTTTGCTGCCAAAACAATTTAAAAAAAAGTAAAAGTTTAATTTTTACAATTTTTGGACTCTTATTCGATTTTGAAATATTTTGCATCTTTTATATTGATAGGGTTTGAATATTTAAGCATAATTAATATTCCTTTTTTGTGAATTGCAATTTAATTGGCATGTTCCGGAAATAAAGTGAGTTTTAATCGTATTTTTTAACGTATCTATTGTATACTATTGGAATGCCTAAAAAAAACATATTACTTCGCTCCCGTATATCTCCAATTATCATTTAAAACAATATAACACTTAAAAAGTTCATATTTATAAATAAAAAAATGCCTTTGTAATTTATGAAAGATATGTTGAGGAACATATAACATAAATAAGATCGTGATGTACTTCGCATCTTGTATACCGAATCTTAACGAACTTTTCGATGCCTATGTTTGCAACGGATTTTTCAGTTCTGATTAAAGAATTCATATTGAAATGAAAAATTTATTAATATTTTCCGTCAAACTTAACGTAAAGAGATTGGCAACTTTAGCGGATAAAAATAAAGACAGAAATTAATAGAGGAGCCGCACACGCATAAAATATCCTAGAGCTAGGATGAATTTTCTATTCAAAATTAAAAATGACAAAACTTTTGAGGTTAACGTAAATAATTAAAAAGGGGGATGTTAACGCAAAAATTTTCATTTATGCAAATGTTAAGGTATTTAAGATTTGCCTATCAATACAATTCGTGAATTGCAACAAAGTAAACATGATTGGATGTTCTATTTAGAGAGGCTAAAGCTCTTGAACAAATATAAAAATTAAATCAGCTTGAATAAATTAAATTTCATTCAAAAAATTTTTTTTCATAATAAAAATTTTAATTGTGATTTTTTCATTTCCATATAGTGACCCTGTGGAATTCACTGTTTTTTGGGTCACATTTTTTATTGCGTATTAGCTTTAGATCGCATTGCGAATTTTTAATTTTTAATTTATCATTTTGCGGACCTCTAGTTGCCGATCTCCGTCAGGAGGTAATGGTTTTTAAGCCACTCCTGAACGGCAGCCTTAATCACAAATGGTAGATAAAGTGTTGTTAGACTTTCTGTTATGAATTTATTATTCGTTTTTGTTCATTTAACGTAAGTTATAACACTGAATGCCATAAAAAAATTAATTGCATAACCAACAGCGAAGGACAGGAATCTGGCCGGCTGTGGAGCGACCCTAATCGCGTAGACGTACGTGTGACAAAATCTTGCTGCTGTATACGCCAAGAACAGCAAACAGGCAATCACGGGATTGGGATTCGTGATCGAATACAAAAATCCCCCCGTTATAAACGCCGGTATGTTCTCCATGTCGTTGCGATGAGCCCTTCGCACTCTCTCAATATCCGCATCTCCGTAAAAAACTCTGCTTTTTTTAAGAATCGCCCTGTCCTCGGGAGTAATTACTATTTTCTTCTTGAATCTGAGTCGTGCCGTTAAAAGCGACATCGCCATCATCTTAAGGGACAGCAACGCAGCGCAGAAGTAAAATGTCTTGAGGGTTACGCTGTCGAAGTTAATTCCTTCCATTATTGGTTTGTTCTCGAAAGACAGGCAAGGGCTGGCAACCTTTTCGTCCTCCCGCGGCAATTGCTTTTCCCGGACTTTTCAAACCGTCATTGCATCTGTAATAAATCAGTATATCTGGGGTTAAGGGTGCGAAATTTGTTCGTTGTCGTCCAAAAGATCTCATGTGGGCTTGAATTAAAAAATTTTTGTCATTTGAAAATTCTGCCTGACCAGATTTTTGCAACGGTCCAAATTCACCTACTTTTTAAAATCCGGTCATTTTTCCAGTTGGAAAGGTCATCATTTGGTCATTTAAAAAAAAAAAATTGAATTTTTCACTCGTGAATAGCCAGTTTACTTTTATTATTTGATTTATAAATTGTCCTCTGACTTTTGCGAATCTCGCAAATAGACATGGGGCATCTAAAAACGTAAAATTTTTAAAAAAGAGTCATTGTATTCGATGGATATGGTTCCACGACAACTTAAAGATGGAGGTGAAGGAATAGTGATAACGAAAATTCTCAAATATTTGAATACCAGTTTTATATGCATGTTAAAGTTGAAAAGAGCACTTGTGAAATATTTCTATCAGGAGACGAAGAAAGACGCAATACCGTACAACTAATAAAATTTCAAATTCATTTATAACGAGCAGAATAAAAATTACAGTATTAATTCGTTTATGGCGTTACGTAAACGTTCTCGAGCACCAAATCAGCGTTAAACAAGCATTTTATTTGTTCATTCAACTTTTGTCAACGTATGCATACATATAAATGTCAGTAATAAATTAAATCTAACGACTAATGTTATATTATATATAAAATTAAAAAACATTTAACGAAATGCGAAAACTATCGAAAAAAAAAGACGTACATCAAAGACGAAACGTACGAAAATGTGACGGCCGCGATCCACCTACGGATCGTCGAACTATAGAAATCGGTTGGGTGTCTGCGACCTTCAGAAGTAATCTTCGTTCGCCGTATAATTGAGCTGTTTCCCTCCGTTTAGCTTACCCGTCTCTCCTTTTTCTTAGATCCAATTTTGATATTCATTCCCTTCCTGTAAATTTTTCCTCAAAAACGCATTTCGAACAAAATTCTTTCAAATTGTAACAACGAAGTTTGACTTCGTAAATTTCCACATACGTTGTGCAAAAAAACTTATTTCGTGCGGAACGAAAGTCTGCAATTTGTTTTAAAATCGAGAACGATAAACGTGGAAAACTTCGACCAGCTCTTAACTAAGAATCGCTTTCTCGAAAACTGACAAAATTTGTTGAAAGTTCGCCGGTGTTACTCGCAATCGCCAGTGTTAAAATGAAAAAAATATTTACTGAATGAAACATCTGTAAATTTTTCAAAATTTAAATATTTTACTTAATACATTTGCAAAATTCAATAAATATATTAATTCAATGTACACTGATATTTTTTTTCCCCCCAAAAAAAAATATATATATACATAAAGCAATATTGTGAAGAAAAATTACAGCAATATTGTATCCAATAGCATGCAAGATTAAAAAAAAAATACACTTTCTAATTGGAAAACCCTAAAGAAACTGAGAAACACCATGAAAAAATATCTTGCAAATTATTTTATATGTTATTATTTTCAAATATAATTTTTACATCTAATTTAGCATGTGCATTACGTGACCGCCAATCAGTAGTGTAGTCAATAACAAATTTGATATTTAATGATTTACAACAAACTGTCTCTGACCTCATCTAATATTACATCTACATCTTCCAGTGCTTTGAATATGCATTGCTGTTCTTCTCTGTAAGCCTTTATTTGATCTGATTCCTCCAGCAGAGACGGATCCTGCTCGGGCCTGTAGAGTACTTCTACCAGTTCCCTCTGAATTTCTTCTCTAACAATATTCACCAGACAGTGCATTATTACCTTTGGCACCTTATCCTGAATCGACTTCTTTATTATATTAAAGTAACTCGACACCAAGTTTTCGATTGCCTCACATTCTTGCCTGTCCCTCTCGCTGAGGAGGATCCTCGGGCTCTTTATCGAACTTAGAGCCGCGATTGTTGCCGATCTTTGCGGGGTGACGGCACTGCGATGCAGAAGATTTCCAGAAAACTTTTGGATGCAGTTTGCCGGAAAGAAAGACGCAAACCACCCCAGAGTCGAAACATTGCCCTGCGACAAATCGAATGGCTTGACGCAAATGGACGAAGACGATTGCGATCCACTGAGATCAACTTCTGAAACAGTTTACCATGAAAAGTTGCATTTGTTAATCACATATTCGGCTAAGCACGCGTGCAACATAAAAACGGGGAAAAAGAAAGTCTCTCATTTTCCACCTAAGGATCATAACTAACGTTCGCTACAGATAATTTTGCTTTTGCAGTGAAGTAAAAATGAGAAAAGTTATACAAGCATAATATAATTCGGCTGAATGTTCCTTCAGCTGGCATGCAAAACAATTTTTCTAGTCAAAACGAAATTATTTCTGTTTTGTTTGTTAAGTTATTCTATGCGGGAAAACTTTTCATATAACGATTTATGACGACAATCTACAGATCTGATGGACCAAAACCTATCTTGAATATATTCAGAAAATACGTAGTGAAATGCACCTTCTTGAATATTTACTTCGCTTTGTTCTTCTCTCTTCGTCCTCAGCTTGTTTGTATAGAAAAGTAAACTGATATCCGCATGTTTTTGAAATTCGGGATGCATCGTATTTATGTATGCTAATTCTATACTGATTAAGTTTATCACCATAGCATTCGTTTCGGCCAGTCTCCTTATAAAGAAAGAAAAATTTCTTTTATGAAAAGTGGAAGATTCGTTATACCTGTTTTTCATTACAATTCAAGTGATAAAGCTTTTTTAAATTTAAACTTAACATCCCGTGCGTTATTTTTTCATATAAAACTTCACGATGCGAGATTATACTTATAATAGTATTCGTTCTACCTATACAAGGTACGACTATAATTCCGTTTAAATCTCATGTTACTTTAAAAAAACCACTTTAAAAGGAAACATTATTTTTATGAACATTTGCCATTCATGTAAACCAAGGAACGGTAACTGTAACTTAGCAAATAAAATAGTGATTCTACAAATTATACTTCATTTTATTTTCTAGTAATCATAATGGTAACTATCATAGTTGTAAGTAAATTTAGACGTCTTAAACATTTAAGACCCGTTTATACCAACATTTTTCTACCTGATTATGAATTTAGAAGCGACGTTAATTATTTTGTCAAACAGCTTGGGAAATCGCAACATTTCCTCGCGGACATTCTTCCAACAGTTCTGCAACATTGTCTGCATTTCCTCGTGGATAAGCTCCACGCACCGCAGGCTCGGCTCGAGGAGCCTCTCTATTTGCTTTTTTACAAGTATCACGAAGCAAGACTGAAAAATTGTATTCGTACATTAAAAACTTTTAATTCAGCACAAGATTTTTCAGTATCGTCGACGACTTTCGTTTGTCCGCCATTGAAAATGAAAATATTCCGCCGCGTTTTGTGTGGTGTCGAAGTTCCAGACACGGGGTAAAAATTAAAAAGAGTAGAATAAATCAAGATCTCTTTATTTATTCAAGAAATAGATGAACATAAGCACCGGAGGCCAAATGTGGCATATTTACATAAAGAAATTACCGATAAAAGCACGAAGTGAAACGATTATTTTATAAATGCGAGTAGCAGAAGGAATGTAATAGAGATCAAACCCTAATAATGTTCCTGAATCATAAATCATAAATAATAACAAATTATTACTATTAATTTAATTAACCTAACCTAACCCAAATAATTAAACACTGAGAAAATCGTAAATAATAGTTTCTTAATTTATAAAATGAAAAATTGCAAATGACTTGTACACAAGGAACCTAAAGAAGACACCACCCATTTCCCTACGGATGAGGTTAGGTTAAGGCTTTTAAAATTAACAGACAAAAGTCTCATTGTATTCTGATAATATGTCAGAATTTTATAGAGTAAGGAGAATAATTTTATTTTGATTTTTATAGCATGTATCTTGAGACATCTCAAATATTTTAGAGACTCTCTGCGAAGATAATGTCTTTGAGCATGAAACGGGAAATATAACTTACACTCATGTATTGTTTTATATTACGACAATGTTAAATCTCACGTTCATTGTAGACAGAAAATGTTTATAAGCGAGTACCTCCGGTACGAATAATGCAGGTCGAATCCCAGATGAATTTTTCATAGCGGTCAATATATCGTATTTTGACAATCCAATCAGCGGCTGAATGTAATCCAGAGTTTTTCCAAAAATTTCATGAAAAATGTAACAAATCCTCGCTCCGCCGCTAAGTTTAGACATTTCAATTTTGCTAAAACAGATTTTAGTCCCTGGATGACGTGCACGATGGCTGAGTATGCATTTCACTTTTAAAAAAGAGAACAGTCAGTTACCTGGAAGTGCCGTCAAGAGCGGCGCAATATGCTGCAGAGAATGTGTTTATAACCTGCAGCAAAGTTTGTCTTGTGTCTACCACGTTGTTCCCAAGGTATTGAAGTTTGGCCACTGTTTGCGCTTTCACGTTATTGATGCGAGTTTTCAACTCCGATAAACATTTTTTTGTATGAATTTTGAGAATTTTATTAAGTTTTTGAGAAAGAAACGGTATTCCATGTTTGCTGGCAATGTCAGGATAATGCTTCTGTAAAAATGTGGCCTCGTCTCGGATAACGTCGCTTATGGATTTGTTCGTCTTGACGTCTTCCTGGGATCTGTTTACTACACCAACGATTCCAAGTTTAACGGGTACTACTTTTCCCGTAAGGATATCCCTTGCATCGGTTCCTGAATCCATTAAATCCAGCTTGGTCACAATAGCCACTGTTCGATTTCCTTCTTTATCAAATTCTCTTGCTAATTTGAGACTCTCACTGGTGGTCATGTCAGTGTTGGCGCTTATTACGGCCAAAATGATGGAATAAGGATTGGAGATGTACTTCGTCACTAACCTTCGAATTCTCATCTCTATATCGAGTGGTTGCTTGTCTACCGGAATTTTCGTTAAGCCCGGTAGATCAACTATTGTCAAATTCATGACTTTCCTTGAATATATGTTCAAGCAAATAGGTTCTTCGGAAATTTCCTTATTTCGGCCAGCTTTTAAATTTGTTTCAGACTCAATTTCTGCTTTGATATCATTTAAGTCATTGAAAATGATGTTCTGCTTGTGATGGAAAACTCCGAATTCTTCCACTAAGGTTTTCTCGTCTTTGGGAATGTTAATCAGTTGCAATATTAAGGGTTGACGAGTGACAATTCCAACGCCCTTGGGCAAAAATGATTTTCCAGTAATATTTTCTATTACTGAGCTTTTCCCGGAGCTTTGATCTCCAACAACTACTATTTGAGGTAATGAAATTTCTTTTGCGACATTGTGAGGTAGATTTTGCAATTTGTTTATGATTGATATCAACGAATCCATTTCTAAATGGAAATTGTTTTCCTTGGTTTTCGTTCAAATTTTATAATTTCCAGATGCATCACGAATAAATCAATTGATAGCCACTTGTCTACGTGTTTACATAGCAAATGCCTTCTATATTAAACAAAAAGTTTCAGGAATTACGACGAAATGAAAAATGGATGATTTTATAGAATATGACATTTCATCTTTACAAAAAGATGAATATGAAAATGATATCTGACTTTGCCGTTTAGTCATTCTTTAGCTGTTGATACAGAAAGTGAATGTTAAAATTAAAATTTTAAAAGAAATTTTAAAATGAATAAAATAATAAAAAGACATATTTCTAGTGAAAAGACAATTAACAATTTATAAACTGAACTACGAATAAGCGAAGCTGATTTCTTGTTGAAAGCAAGCCCGGTAAAATGAAAAAATATTTTTTTATTTAATTATTAAGTCATTCAGGTCTTAATTAATCTAAGACAGCTTTTTTTAAAAATAAATGCCGAAGATAAGTTTATCAGTAAATAAAAATATTTATAGTTTCTGAATTTTTATAGTTTGAATTAGTTCTATTTAATAGAATGATTATTTTTAAATTACTTTAAAGCAGTATCTTAAACTTATCCTGCCTTACATTAAAATTATATTGAATGTAAAACGTAATGTTAAGGGACACCGGAGAATTCGAAATTAATAAGTAGCTAATCATGAGCACTCATATATTAGAAATTAATTTCTGTTTTCTACAAATTTTACTTTGCACATACGTAGTAGTAATTGAAATTAGATTTATAGTTAAAATTTAGACTGTTAATGATAGAAATCTTGAATCTCATAATACAAATGTATAAATCATAATTAATAAAGATAAAAATGTAAAACTTCTAATGAAAACTAAGAAAAATATAATAAGTCGAAATATTTTCAGAGACAGATAAATTGGTACATGAATCAAAATGAAACTCTTGAGTTTTTAAGTTTTCTTTAATTATCCATTTAAAGTATCGTAACTTATTCTTCCATATACATTTTTTTTTGAATTACATTACTGAAGACACACATTTAATAGGTAAAATTTCAAAACCTGTAAAACATACAATAATAATAATATTTTGCTAAACATATTTTCAATGTAAGAACTCCTTTTTTTCTTAAAAATCATTTGAGCTTGATTGTTCTCAATCTTGGTAATATCTGCTTTTCCTTCGTGGGGTCTAAATTTTATTTTTCCAGACTAAATCGTACCATTCATATTTTTTGAGGTGTGTCCGCTATTTTTTTAATTCTTTAAAAATGAGATTTATTAATTTGGTGTATTAACTGAATTTAATGAATTAATGGGTAAAATGAAATAAGCAGTAATTAATTGAAATATTTACAATGAAATTTGAAAAATTAGCTTTGTCTATTTAAGAAAGGAAAAAAGTTTAATTTAAGCAAAAGTTAAGAACGGGTGAGAATTGAATAAAAAAAATTTCATGTCGCATAAATATTGATATAATAACATTAATATTTAGAATTACAAGTTTTTTCAGAAATTAGGTTGTATATAAAAATCAGATTGTATATTATTTTTTTGCGGCATTGGATAAACTAAATATCTTTTATTCTGAAAATTACAGTTTCGTTTTTAGACATTATCTCTTCCGGCTGTAGCGGTTTACCATTGGTCGTGGCAATAATTTACGCTGTGATGATTTCTTGTTTACAAAGTATTTGTTGTGAAAATATTTGAAGGTAATCAGTTTTTCATTAAATTGAATGAAATTATTTTTTCAAATTATTTTTTCAAATTGAATTTTATATTTTAAATAGAAGGTAATAATGTTTGCTATTTTCACAGTCAGCAAATGTAATGATATAAGAATTGCATTGCGAAATTATACTAATAAAATGTGCGATCATTTCTCATTTCATTTTGACGTATTGTTTTGATTAATAACATTTCTGCATTATTATACTAAGGCAATATGAATTTACTTTATCTTAATTTTTTTATAAGCAAGACAGTTGATTTTTGATCCGATCTTTTGTCAGTATAATTTCGACTTGCAATTTTTTTTATATAGTTTCAATTAATTTCTTTTTGATGCCATTTCTTTTATCATATTAGTTCTTAATTTAAAAAAACAATCTTCAGTTGACTGATAAAAAAGTAATAGAATATCATCTTTAATATAAAAATATTATATATTTCAAAATAAGGTATGTCAATTATTATGTTTTCATTATAAAATCAATTAATTAACTAGAAATGTAATTCTCAATAACATTTTTTTTTATCTGAGGCTAGTTAATTAATATTTCAAGATTGCATTTTATCTTGATTTAAACTTTTAATATTGTTCTTGTAGTAGGAAGCTGTAATCTTTTTCTATTAACTATTGTCATCATATCTGATAGGAAAGAGTAGGCATTATCAGGAAAATTGTGATACTTAATTGTTGATACAGAAAGAGAAGAAATAAGGGCAAAAGATTGATTTTAAAAAATTGAGATTAAAAGTTCAGTAATTTAAAATAAATTTTGGAATATAATGATTCATAGTTTTTAAATCATTTATTTGTGATTCAAGTGAGTTTTTATTACTTGAAAACTTTAAGAGTTATTATTATTAACCAATTGTAATATGATGTATTAATTAAATTAGTAAAATTTGAACTTCAAAGTTTTTAATGGCAGATTACTTGAGAATAATTCAATCTGGAGCCAAAAAGGAGTGTAAGAAAGAAAATCAGTATGATAAAGCAAATATTATTGATACTTTAAATTGTAATGAAGAATGTATGATTCAATATGAACCAGATTGTTTTATTGAGAATAAAAATAAAATTAATGAAAAAGCAGTAGCTGAAATGATATTTATTCAATTAAGTGAATTATATGAAAGTAGAATTGATAAGTTCAAATTTGAAACTAAAAGAAATTTATTTTTTGAATATAATTCAATTCCAGACACTATTAAACTTCAAGTTTCAGTTTCTGAATTAATATTTGATCAAAATAACAATAATTGTAAAAATGTATTTAAAAACAATGAAAGAACTCTGGCAAATTGTTGGGATAAATTTAAGAGCATTCTGTGCTTCTGGAGGGTGAGATTTGAAATTGTTATACATTAGTCACTGGATTTTTCCTGTGATTAAATTGTTTGTTGAAATCATTTTTTTATTTTGTTTTTACAGAATTTTATGTTTTATAAAATGTATTTTTAATAATTTTATATTTTTATAGATAGTAAGCAAACTAATTATTTTTATTAAGACTTAATATGTGAGATTCAGTTTTTCAAAATTTTTAAAAAAATTAACCTAGCTAAGCATGAAGATCCATGTTTTTTCCTTTTATTGAGACGAAAATTACTATTCATTAATTTTATTGAAATTCCGAAATTTAACAATTAGATAAATATTTTGTTTCCGTATTATTTTTCTTCCTTCTTTTTTGGAAAAATGTACTTAATTTTAATTAATTAGTTTCAGATCATATCTCAAAATTTTAGTTTTCTCTAAATTTATTCGACTGCTGAAAATTCCAACAAGAAAAGTTAAATTAGATTTTCTCTCATAACTAATATCATCAAAATATGAATTTTAAGATTTTTCTGAAATCTGGCTGCTCATAAAAAAATTTTATTCGGTTTAATTTTTATAAACTTATATAAGAATAAAGTTCAGTGTTTTTTAACAAATACATGTATTATTATTTTTTTGCTCATTGATTATGATAGTAAATCTGTTTACGTTTTCTAATTGATATGAAAACTAATAGTTTCGCATAATAATTTCTTCTCGGTTTTTTATATAATGTAAGCAATTGAATTCAGAATTTTAAAATGACATATAAGTGACTGAGAGACAAATAAAAAAAATTAAATCATAGCAAATGAACTCAAGTTTTTGAATAATTTTATTAAAAAATATTAAAATTGTCATCATAAGCAATTCATTAATTTGCGACGGCATCAAAATCATCTTAAACTTTTCTAAACATTAAAATTAGGTAGATGTAATATCACTATTTCAATAATAGTAATATGAGCGTTTTAATTTTAACTAGAAATCGGTCACTTTCATAAATCCTTGCTCTATATTGTAATATAATAATTCTTTTTAAAAAGCTCAACTATGCACCAATTTGTAATAGGTTATCGCTTGTTTGAATGACTTATCAAAGCATTGAAAAAGTTATTTATTCATATTTGTTGCATGTTATAACGTATGTCAATGGTAATTAATAATAACTGGAAATACAATGCTATGAATATGTGTTAAGGACAAATTTAGTTCATCTAGTCATGAGGATTTCTCTCATGATTAATGAAAATTATGGAAAAATTAAAAATAAAAAATTCATATGAAACAAGGATGGGAATATTTAACTCAATTTCTAATCAATAAATCTTTTTTGATCCATTTGTTTTCAAGAATTTTTTTTATGCTTCTAAAACTACTTGTTCATTCCAACTGCGATACGTTTTTATTGATCAGAAAAATGCTATGAATTTTTTGATAGCTATAGAAATTTTTTACGAAAAATATTTACACATTAAAAGCTATAATCTTGCAAAGCTCATAATTAATATGATCTCTCGATAAACTTATTTGCCAGTCTAAATTTAAACATAAAGATTTATTATTCTTTTTAATAAGTTTACATAATTTTTTTCATCTCCATTTTGTAAATCACTTTAATTCTCCCATTATCCTAATAACTCATCAGAAATTTTTTCAAAATAATTTTTTTTATTAGGAACTCACATCTGTTTCAGAAAGTGATTATCATTTGATTTTTTTCCAATTTTGATGATCTTATTTTACATGTAATTCGATAATTGCAATTTTATTCAAAATAATTGATTAAGTTAGTTGACTGAAAGAAAACTGGTACATGTAATTTTTCTAGCTATAAAATCTTGTTGCCTATTCATTTTTCATCTGCATTTCATTTCCCTCACCGAATCATTTTCTAAGAATACAAATTTTTCAATGAATCAAATAAATTAACATGTTTTTATTGAAATAAATTGAATCTTGTCAGCGTGGCAATACAGTAACTTGCAAATGTTTTTTATCTGCAAAATTCGAGTTAACATGTTCACAAGGAAAAATTTTTATAACCATCTGAAATTACATGTCATGAAATGACATGTCTTTCGCTTTAAGTTTGTGCCTCACTGTTATGGTATAAAGTTTTTAACTTTTCAGATGTCCAGTGATGTACTGGAAAAAGTTCAAACTGCCAGAGTACAAGACTCCGAAACGTGGGACATAGAGAAAAGAACAAAATACACTGTTTACAAAGTAGTGGTTCACTCTGGTACTTCCAGTTGGTTCATATTTCGAAGATATGCAGAATTTCATAAATTGTTTGAATCATTGAAGAAACAAGTACCAAATCTCCAACTAAAATTGCCTGGGAAAAAATTATTTGGTAACAACCTCGATCCGAATTTCATAGCCATGAGGCAGGGAGGTTTGGATAATTTTGTCCAGAAAATAATCAGTCAGCCCTGCTTGCTGCAGCTGTGAGTATTTATTTTAGCAAAGTTATGTCTAAATGTAAGATGGTCCGTTATCTAACTGTTAAACAAAATACTTTATGGAAACATGAATATTGTTAATCGGCTTCTTTAGCAAAATTTATGCATATATTAATTCTAAGTTCTTAATTTTGATTTTTCTCGTTTTTAATATATATAACGGGAAACATTTGCATTTACATAAATGTCATTACAATTATAATTTACATTTGCATTACATATTTTACAGAATTTTTTAATTAAATTATTGCTTCAAAAATTTGATGACTGAGAATATATCTGTGAATATATGAATCCGATTAAATTTTTGCATTTATAAGCTTGTTTAAGCTATTTTATTTTCTATAAAAAGAAGATTGCAACAAATCATAAAAAATAAAGGAGTCTGAAATTTTCTATAAGCGGTTCCTATTATAAGTTTTTTTGCGTTTCATACATTCTTCTATTTACTTCTTTGTATCAAATTCCGTGATATTCTCATTGGATTATGAAATAATAAACTTTGATCAATCAAAAATTACCTTGAGTGTTCATGTAAATAATGTTTTTAAAAATATGATTAGCTCATGAAATTTTTTGGTTCATTACATTTTCATAAATACAGTTTGATCTGTTTGATTGAAGTGTTGTAGTGACTAAAACTCTGCATTGAATCTTAATTATTGGAATGTGACAAAATTTTGTTACATTGGCAGTTTATATCCAGTCGGAGGAAAACAATTCCAGATTTTCCTACCACAAAATACATTTCAATTGATTTTCCAAATAGCTTACAAAGACATTTGTAATTTTTATTAATTGCTTCTCTATTATGACCTAAATCAAAGTTCAAGTGCATTTGCTATCTGACGAATGTATGTTATATTTAACACATGTTATTTTCGTTTAATGTTCTTACAGAGCGGAAGTTAGGGAATTTTTCAAATTGGACAACATAAATCATTCATTAAATAATCATGGTGCCAAAGAAAATTCCGCCAATGATGACATTAAAACAGAAAATATATTAAATTTAGGACCTTCAGAAAGATCTCAGTAAGTGATACAAGTTTCAGCCTGCTTGACCATGTGATTTGGTTATCAGCAGCTGGATTAACGTTGCCTATTAGACATTTTTGCTTGTAAATAAAATGAAATTTCAGCTCTTTAATTGACTAACAAGTTCAAAAAGTGCAACATGGACTAGTAGAAAAAAAGGTTTTGGATACGATGCATTTACTTTCATTTACCATCTAGGGCTAAAAATAATTTTTTGTTTAATTTGTAAATATCGATTAGAATCAATGTTTTTATATTATTTTAGTGCCAAACCAACAGATTTCGAGTTCCTCAGAGTTATTGGACAGGGTAGTTTTGGAAAAGTTCTACTGGCGAGGCATAAGACAGAAAATAAGTATTATGCAGTTAAAGTATTAAATAAAAGACAAGTTATTAGAAAAAATGAAGCAAAACACATTATGGCAGAGAGAAATGTTCTTTTAAAAACATTAAATCATCCATTTTTAGTTGGATTACATTACAGTTTTCAGACGCCTGAAAAATTATATTTTGTATTAGACTATGTAAATGGAGGAGAGGTAAGAAAAGTTTTGCTTCACAATGAGCTTCTTATCCATGATTTCAATTCGTAAAATTGCTTTCTACATATATTCCAGTTTTTTTATTATTCCTTTATTTATTTTATCCTTTTATTAACTTTTCATGCTTTTAAAAAGTGTTTAAGTATTCGTAAAGAGAGCGGCTAAACATTTAATTATTCATTTTATTTATTTCGTAAATTTCTATATCTAATCTTTATTTTATTAATTTAACATTCCGCAAAAATATTTGTTGTCTTGAAATATTAGTTATTAATTTGGCTTGATGAAATTAATTTAGCTAAATTAATCAATATTTATTTAACAAAATGGTCTTTTTGTTACTAATTTGTCTTGCTTTTCGTGTATTTTCGATTTACAGATCCTCTGTTTAATAGTTTGAGAATGTTTCAGTTATTTTTCCACTTACAAAAGGAGAGGGTATTCTCCGAAGAACGATCGAGATTTTATGCTGCGGAAATGTCTTGTGCTCTGGGTTATCTACATTCAAAAGGGATTATATATAGAGATTTGAAACCAGAAAACATTCTTCTTGATGCTCAAGGTTGGTATTGAATATAACATGTGATATTACTAGATTTTCTTCACATTTTTAATCTTAAATAATTCTTATCTTCTTTTTTTTGTGTCCTTCAAATTTTTCATTGAATTCGAAGCCTGTGACGTTCATAATTTTTGTTATTCATAAATATAGGAATTTATTTTTGTCCAGACTTGTAAAATCCATTTATATTCATATTTGTGCATTTCATTTATTTATGCACTTATCTTACTCATAACATGTCAATTAATTGTTCTTAATTTGAGGTAGTTATTCTTACTTATATCTTATAACATCCATACAGCTCTGATCTATAATGTATTGCACCAGTTAAATAGGTATTATTATAAAAGGTATTATTATTATATAGTAAATAGGTATAACACATTTTCAAATTCAATTAAGTTTGATATTAATTGATTATTGAAAATGTCTCGTCTTAATTTACCAATTGATTGAATTAAAATCCTCTTTAAACATTTTTTTTTTTACTGCTTCTTTCCTGTCCAGAAATTATTCGAATTTCTTTCTTTTAGGTCATATCGTTCTGACAGATTTTGGTTTATCAAAGGAAGGATTGGTTGGTACGGATACAACTAAAACATTTTGTGGTACGCCTGAATATCTTGCGCCGGAAATTATTTTAAAAGAGGTAAATTTAAATTAAATGAATATATTTGAATAAGAAATAATTTGTTTAATTATGCTATGTAATTTATTTATTGAATTATTAATATAGTGCCTCCGTAGACACGACAAATAAAGTCTATAATAATTAAATATTTCTACCTTTAAAAATTTAGTGTTAGATTGATATTGGGTACAAAAATTTTATAAGTTCAAATTTTTTGCCTATACTAATTGAACGTAGACTTAATATTTTGATTTAAAATATTGTTCTTCTAAAATGTAACTTTCATATATATATATTGCTTTTGTTGCTTAAATCTCTGTAATTAATTATTCTTTCGATTTATTCTCTTGTTTGTTATTCTAGGAATATGATCGTTCAGTCGATTGGTGGTGTTTGGGTATAGTGCTTTATGAAATGCTTTTTGGACTACCACCGTTCTATTGTAGGGATACATCAGAAATGTATGATCGAATATTGAATAAACCTCTTTCGCTAAAACCAACAATATCTGAAAGTGCCAGAGATATTCTTAACAAGGTAGGAAACTTTACATTTTTTATTAAAATAGAAATTGAAGAAATTTTTTTAAAATCTTTTGCAATTTCCAGCTCCTAGATAAAAATAAATCGAAAAGGTTAGGAAGTGGATACGGAGATTTTGACGACATAAAACTACATTCCTTTTTTAAAAATATAGATTGGAGCGATCTAATCAATAAGAAAGTTACACCTCCCTTTAATCCGCATGTCGAAGGTGAGTATAGAGTGCTCTTATGTGTTATGTAATATTTAAAATAAAATTTTTAAGACTATGGTTTTATCTAAACGGTTTAGCAATATTGTCATTTTTAAGAGTTTAGATAAAAAGCAGTGAAGATAGATAAATTTTCTGTTTCAATATAAAAATAAATAATTTTGGTTAATATCATAATTGAAAAAATTTAGAGCTTATTTACTGAAGATATAAGTATCTCAGCAATAATATTTTTTCGTATTATATATATATGAATTCTGTCATTGCGAACGAATTGAAAACCTGAATATAGTTTCATTTATTGGGCTATTTTTATGATTGAAAAGAAATAATCTGGTATTTTATAATTTTCGGACATTGCGGTTATTTAGAAGTACGAAATATGATTTTGGAAAAGTATGTGTTTATTTGGAAAATATTTCTAACATTATTAATATATAGATGTGAATAGTAAAAACGTGGTCTAAATGTCTTCTAACCGAATAAAAATAGTTACTGTACAAAAATTTTGGAATTAATTTCATTTTATTCTTTTTCATAATTAGTTGATAGTCTTACTGAAGAGTTAAATAAGAGTTAGTTGAATTTTTTTATTATCAGCAAAGAAATTATCTATTTCATTTTTAAATACTCATCAATTTCGAGATTTAATAAATTTTATATCTTCAAATTTTTATTTTACTTGTAGGTGTTATGGATCTCAAGAACATTGATCCTGAATTTACAAAGGAACAAATCCCAGCCTCAATAGAACAAACATCAGACAGAATTTTGAGTGCGAGTGTGAGAGAAGCAGATGATGTATTTGCTGATTTTTCATATGCTCCGCCAACTGCTGAACTTTCTGCATGACTAATATTTCAAGAATAGACATTGACATAAAAAATTAGATCTTCTATTTTATTCGTATCAAATATGAAGACTGTAACTGATTAATGTCTGAATTTTAGATATATTCTGCTGACATCATTGTTCTTTTTTTGAAACATTTCATTTTATTATTCTCATTAAAATGGATTAATCAAAAAATTTATTTTTTGATTAGAAAAAAAATTTTCTTTCATTTTTCATAATGAAAGTATTATTAATTGTAAATTGGATTCTAAGGTAAATCCATTAAAAGTTTATTTTCATTTTCTTCTATAAAAAAAATAAACTTGTTATTTTAAAATCAACATAATAATTAATTAAAATAATTTTTCCCACAATTGATTCTGAAAACGTCCTTCGTTGGTGGTATAAAAATTCTCAAGTGAATCGCGCTTTTCATATGTAAAGACAAAAATGCATAAGTTTGCAAATTCGATTGTTGTTCTTAAGAATCACATTTTAAAAATGTTATTAGATATATTTGATATTTCATTTATGGTTCTCATCTGTTGTGAATTTCTAAATTTGGTAAATACACTCTTTCGAAAACCTTTAAGTAGAGATTTAATTTTTTTATTTTTATAATATAAATGAGATATAAAAATTTAATGTTTCAAGGGCAGTTATATCTCACCGAAGAATTTAGTTTAAAATGTTTTCTTAATATTTTTTATTTATTTGTTGTTTTATTTTAATTATTAACTGTCAAAAATGTATATGCAGTTTAAAAGTTTAATTTTGTGGCAAAATTTTCAAAAACGTTTTTTAATGAACGGTGTAAAATGTCTGTCGAGAAAAACTAAAAATTAAATGCTTTGTGCTTTTTACATGAAAGAATTCAAATTGTCGCTTCAGTATTTATTTTTCTAAAATTAATTAAAATTATAAAAGTAGATAATACAATTTGGCCATATCTTTCTTAAAAAATTTTCGGTTTTATTTAATTTTTCGTACACTTGTTCGTTTGTTTTTTATTGAATGAAAAGAAGAAACGATTATGTTAATTTGTGAAAGTGAAATCCACATCGTTGAAATATGTGATCGAAGTAATTAAATAATGTATTAAGCCATTTTATGAATTTCATTCCACCATATGTTTGAGTGTTACAAGAATATTAAATTTAAGACGGCGAAGTTTATCCGAAGGGTCCAGAATTTGGATATTTGGCTTTTCTGTGAAATAAATTTAGGGATATAATTAAATTTATTTATTTTTTCTTTATTTAAAAACATTACATTTTTACAACATTTACAATTATGTTTTTTTATTAAGTTACACAAATTGAAAATTATTTTTTTAAGTTCATTTTTTTGTTCATTTATCTTAATAATTTGTTAAAAACTGATGGTAATTGTTAAAACAAAGTTTATAACCTTAAGATTTTTCTACTACACAGACTTAATGTATGTCTGCTCAAAGATTCTTATTTATCTTCAACTATTTTATTCGACGAAAGAAGACTAATAAAAGAATATCATAATATTTAAAGATTGGAAAATACCAAATCTGAAATTGTTATTTGCTTTGTTAAAAATTAACTGAATATGAATGTTTTTTGGATCAATACTGGAAATTCTATTTCTTACGTGCTAGCAATTTTTATAAATTTATTTAAAACTGTTTCATTCGCAGCTTTATACATGATCATTAAAAACCATGAGTCTGCTTAAAATTGATTACAGTAATATAGAATATTAATTTTATTTTGATTATTGATGGGATTTTAATTTTTCAGTAATTAATGAAGTGATCATTTGGGAAAAATGTTCATTTGTTCCAATCTAAAAAGTACAAATAAAAAAAACTGAAAATTGACAAACCGGATTTTTTTATGATTTTAAGGGTTTATTCAAAGAAAAAAATTCATTATTAAAAAACAGTATCTTCCTTTTGGTTGATTTTGTTTTGCCTTTCTTCTATTTTCTCGCATTTATTACCAAATAAAACTTAATGTACAAAATTATAATAAGATGGAGCACAATGTCAAAAAATGACATTCGATTTACAATTTGTTTTATAACGCGCAATGCAATGACGGATTTTGTGAATTATCTTTACTCAGATATGGAAAGTGTTCATTCCTAAAATGAATAATTTAGAATGTCAAGTAAAAATATGAATACGTTACACGTTTTGAAAATGTTTGAAGAAGGGGCTGCAAGGAAGTCACTGAGTTCGGTATCTGTGACTTATTTTAAGTTCATCGAGTTCAACCACCACGGGAAATTGAATTGAGTTCCGGTAAAATCGTTTTATAATACACGAATTTATTAACTTCCATGAACCTTCGTCTAATTAGTCCCTTCACTGATTAAATTTAAAGCTATTTTCAAAAAAAATGTTTTAAAAAATAATGAAGAATATTAATTATAATTTCTTGAAATACTGTTGTTTTCGAAGTTTCATCGATAGCGAGCAATCGAGGTCTGACTTGCTTCTTCTTGATGAATTTCCATGTAGCATTTTATACTGATAAAATATCCTTGCATCTAAGTTACTATTAAAGTGAACTAAGCCATTCTGAATATTAACGAATAAAACGTTTCTTATGGATTATGCATATTGTGCATACTACAAGGAATATTAATCCGTTAAATATTTGGTATAAAGATTACTTATAATAATCAATATGTGATTATAGAGTACGAAGTTCTTGCTACGCACTTTTTTAATCCGAGTTTGAGATTCGAAAAGTGTAGCTGGGCAATGGAAAGAGAAGAGAAATTTTTTCTTGGCAAAGAAATATTTCGTGTCGTCAGATTAAGATTTTTGGTGTTGTAAATCAACGTTACACTTGAAGCTCGCGAAGCTCCGCCTTTGATCCACAGGAATTGGTCGTCGAAAAGTCGGTGCCCTTTTTACTTAGAGCTCCTGGGAATAAAATCAGGAAGTGACTGGATAGAAGTTCATTCACACATACTTTTAGATTTTTCCTTTGATTTCATTACAAGCGGCATAGCTTAAAACAAATAAAACTGTTCGGCACTTCCAATGATCGAAGTTATTGTGATTCGTTCGTCGAGCAGGCGACATCGGATTGGTTTGTTCTCATTTTTCGTGTCGGTTTTTGAAAAACATTTTCTTCGAAGGCGGACCGCGAAAGAAGTGTCCGTTTATTTGTGAAATAGGAAAAAAAATGGAATTTCAAGAGATCGACGAAGAAGTCGTAATCTCCGGCATCGGCTGCAGGCTGCCGGAATCGAATTCGCTGGAGGAGTTTACGGAAAAATTGTTTTCGGGTCAGAATTTGGTAACAAGAGATGACAGGAAACTATCGCAAGGTATTTGAAGATGTCTCGCCGACGTTAGGCACAAGATTCCACGGTCCGCGAGTTTTATAAGTAAAAAAATTATTTTTTAGGTCTTTTCGAAAACTTGCCGGAATACAGCGGCAAAGTTCGTGACGTCAGAAAATTTGATTGTACATTCTTCGGGATTTCTAATATGGTTGTGCAATGCATGGATCCCATGACCCAACAAATATTAGAGAGAACTTTCGAAGCAGTTATGGACGCAGGTAACTTTTTTACAAAAGCTGCTTTTTTAATCGCAAATTTGTCGTTGCTATGATAAAAATCAAAAACTCTTAAATGATAAACTTCAGGAATTAATCCTTGCGAGTTGAGAGGTACGAACACAGCTGTGTTTTCGGGAACGTCAATTTCGGATTTTGATTTGGAATGGGCCACCAACTATAGAGGAGGATACGGAATTATGGGCCGAAATCGATGTATGAATGCCAATAGAGTATCTTACTGGCTGGATTTAAAAGGTAAGTTCCACCATTTTCACTCCTGCATCCAGCCTCAATGAAAACTTTGTCCGTTGCGTTCCATTAGTTATGTTGATATCCACTCAGTTTTCCACTATTTCATCAACTGAAAATTAAAATCATTGAATACAGGAATGCAGAAAAAAAATAATATTGAAATATAGGAAAATATTCCTAATATCAATTTGATAATTTTAATGGCCCACAATTTTTTTCCGCGTAACCGTCAAAATTCCCTAAACTTCCTTTCCCATCGAATTCCTCTAATTTCCCACATGTGCTGCATCACTAGCTCCTATTATTGTCAGTCTATGTGAACAGCACAAAACATCAAACATTGTTAATCTTTATAATCACAACAAGAAACATACAGAAGATTTGGCGTTGATGGAAAATTTCCTTGTTAAACGGTTCTCACATGTTGTGATTCGAGAAAAAAGCTTCTCATTTTCTTATTCGTTAAATTCCGGAGAGGACCGTTAAGTTCAATGGGAAATGTAGCAATCAATATTAAAATCTCAGCAGATTTTTAATTTAACTGCAAATTTTATTTTGATGTGTTGTACTTTTTTGATAGTAAGACTTTAATAAAAAACATAATTTGATCATGAGTTAAATGCACTACATTTTATTAAGAGTTTCAATATTTAAAGAGCGGTCGAGGCATATTTTGTTTTAGAAGATTAAAAAAAAATTAGTTTTACTCTGAGAAAACAATATGAAGTGACTTACTGCGAATGTTGTATAATTTCAAAATCTAAAAAATTATATCTTATATATAAGTATGTATTTTATTATAATTATAAAATTGGTTTATACTCAGAGAGTTAATTTTTTTATTCTTTAATTTTTACTGAATGGTAACAGTTTATCGGTCTTTGTTGTATCAAAGTATAAATGGTATTTTCGAAATAAAAATTTCACTTCCGCAGTGATATATTTCCATTTTACTTTCTTTCCATAAATCCCATAATTCTTCTGCTTCACATCATTGGCAAGTATCTCTGTGCAGATTTTTTATAAAACTATTTTTTGAAATCTGCCTTCCTTTCTAGATATTTTAATTTACAATAGTTTATTAGCTATCAAAAATAATGATTTTTTAATTATCTTTATTTACAAAATGTCTCGCTCATTTGCATGGCAAAACTCTCATTAATGTTAGTTCGTATGCAGGAACAAGTGTATCTCTTGACTCGACTTGGGCCAATGGATTGTCCAATTTGCAAAACGGTTGGGAATGCATCAAAAAAGGAAGATGCGATACGGCTCTCATTAGTACCGCCAACTTGCAGAACAATGCAGAAATAACCATTCAACTGAGTGATTTAGGAGTGCTAAGCCCAGATGGGATTTGCAGGCCTTTCGACGATTCAGGTGTGGGATTTTAGTAAATTTTTAATTTTTAGATATCTCTTAATCATGATTATCCTATTTATACCGGAGTATGCTTATTTTTAGCCGATGGTTATTCCCGAAGCGATGCCATTGTTGTCCTAGTGTTGCAGAGGGCTTCTATCGCCAGAAGATGCTACGCCACCATTAGCCACGTTTTTGCAAAATGTTTCGGTCACAGGGATAATATTGTGCATAAACCGCTCCAGGAACACTGGGAAAATATTTTCCATGAATTTTACTCGCAGTCAAAGATTGATCCAAATGACATTTGTTACTTGGAAGGAAATGGGACCGGAGTAAAGGTATTTAAACTAGAGATTTGACCATAATTAATGACAGCAGATGCAGTTGAGAGTATTATTAAAGATAAAGTACTACTCATTGATGAAGACGCCTAAATGTGAAAAAGTAGAGCATCTGATTTTATGTAGAAAGTTGAAAAAAGATCAGGTTAAAAATATTACTGTACTCAGATCAAAATATATTAGATATTAAGCTGTAGTAATTTGATGTTTCATCATTGTTGATGACAATTTGATGTTAAAAATTTCGCATTCATTATATTCTCATAAATGTTTATGTTATGTTAATGTTAACGTAACATTAACGTAAAAAATCTCGTAGGACATAAGTTTATGCAATAAAAAATAAACTCATGCACAGTAGTTTGTCAGTCGTCAGTATTATATTATTTTGGGATTAGTATTTCAAGTGCATCATTAAAAATTATTATAATTTGATTTCAAGATGATAATGTATATATAATTAATGTCTCAAGTGAATTATATTTTTTTTTATTCTACAGGATGAAGATATTGTTGAATTGAACGCTGTTACTAATTTCTTTTGCAAAAATAGAAAGTCACCTCTGCTCATTGGCTCGGTAAAGAGCAATATGGGACATGCTGAGTCTGCAGCGGGATCTTGTAGCTTAATTAAAGCCTTAATTTGTTTGGAAAGAGGAATTATTCCTTCAAATCTTAATTTCACTTCACCTAATTCTGCCTGTTCCGGTTTTCAGAATGGAAAATTGAAGGTAATCACAATCACAGATATTTACATGATATGTGTAATATGTGATGAAAACCCAAAGATATAAATCGTGGGATAATCATAGCATTTCATAACAACAATAAATGTTTTATAAATTCTATTAAGGACTCGTTATTCGCTTAAAAATAGACGCAAATAATAATACAATTAGAATCATTTATATGAAAATAAATTTTATTAATATTCCAAGTTCATATGTCTTCCGTATTCAAATGTAATACGCTTAATTTTCATGCCGTAATATCTAAGTATTGACTTTCCTGTTATAAATATCTCTATCGTAATGATTAAATATAAGAATAAGATTAAAAATATTAATTTGCTCTTTTCCCCTATTTCCAAGTACAGTTTAGACTTTGGATATTATTAATGTTTACATTTGAAAATTAAAAACTGTATAATTTATAATTTCAGTTGGTGGATAGAAATACGTCATTAGGGAAGAACAGTTTAGTAGCCATAAATGCGCATGGTTATGGGGGAGTTTATGCCCATGTAGTTTTAAAGGCAAATCAGAAGCCTAAGTATTTGGGTGCAGATGAAATTCCAAGGCTCGTATTAATCGCCGACAGGACTGACGAGACCATGGATATTGTCCTTAACAAAGTAAATATCAATTATCCCTTTTTTTTACTCTTTTATTTTAAAATCGAAAAAATATTAAAAAAGTAATTTTGTTTCCCAGGTTGAATCGATGTCTTTCGATCCGGGATATATAAGCCTTTTAAATCAAATTCACTCAAAAAAAGTTGATAAATATTTAAGTCGTGGATACACTATATTACCTAAAAAGAAAGGAATCTCCATACACGACCATCAAGTAAGTTTTAGTTTTATTTAATACATTAAATAGATAAATAATGTTAACATAAAAAAGATATCATAGAGAATTCGTTTCATATTAATAATTATATTTAAGGCCTATGTTGAAATAAAACGCCCAGTTTGGTTCATCTTTTCTGGCATGGGAAGCCAGTGGCCGGAAATGGGTAGAAGATTGATGGATCTTCCTTTATTTCGAGAATCAATAGAAAAGAGTCATAAAGTACTTGAATCGAAAGGATTGAATTTAATTAAAATTCTTACCGATAACGATCCGAAGATCTTCAATAATATTATGCATTCATTCGTGGGAATTGCTGCAATTCAGGTTTTTTTTTACGTTTTATTAATCTGTTGTCCGTTTTGACATAACATTCACGAAGGAACAAGCAGAGAAAAACAAAGAAAATCTTCACATCTATTTCTGCTTCTCTTTTAGATTGCACTCGTGGATATTTTAAAAATTCTTGAAATCGTCCCGGATGGCATGATTGGCCACTCCGTGGGAGAACTTGGTTGTGCTTACGCTGATGGATGCTTTACAGCTGAGCAAATGATTCTTAGTGCTTACTCTAGAGGAAAAGCATCCATTGAGAGCGATTTAATCCGTGGTTATATGGCCGCTATAGGTTCGCTGGTTTTTTCTAAAAGACACACCATGGAAAAAAAATTTTCCAAAACAACCTTTTTTTAAAATTATAGGAAAAGGATATAATCAAGTTAAGGACGAACTTCCCGAGGGTATAGAAGTGGCGTGTCACAACGCAGCTGACAGTTGCACAATTTCAGGACCTGCCGAAATGGTGCAAGAATATGTTACAAAGCTTAAATCTTTGGGAGTATTTGCCAGAACTGTCAACGTTTCAAATATTGCTTATCATAGTAAATATATAAAACCGGCAGCTCCTAAGCTTTTGACTTATTTAAAAGAAGTAAATAATTTTTAATTTTTATTGTAATTAACGAAATATGGAGGTTGGTTCCAAATGGTCTTCAAATACCTATTCTCCAGGTAATTCCGAATCCAAAATTGCGTTCCTCTAAATGGATAAGCACATCAAATGCGGAGGAAAATTGGGACACCGAACTGGCAAAATATTGTTCTGCAGAATATCATACGAATAATTTATTGAGTTCGGTTTTCTTTGAAGAAGCCTGCAAACATATTCCTGCTAATGCTATCTGCTTAGAAATTGCTCCTCACGGCTTACTTCAGGCCATTTTGAAAAGATCGTTAGGAGATGCATGTATTAATATAACGCTGACACATCGGACTGCAGAAGACCCTCTGATATTTTTGCTGCAAGGAATAGGAAAGTATGTGCTTCACATTTTTGTCGTTGGAAATGAATCAAGCTTAATTAAAAAAAGAAATTAAATTTCTATTCTTTCTTATTTTAGGTTATATGTAGCAGGATTGCAACCACAGATTTTAAATTTGTATCCGAAGATTGAATATCCCGTTGCAAGAGGTACTCCCTCAATTCATCAGTTGATTCACTGGTCTCATGAGAGTGATCTAACGATATCTCAGACTAGAGCTGAAAAGAAGGTTTCTCTTACTATTTATCTAAAAAAAGTTTTTCCCTTAATTTATTTTGTGATTCAAAATGAATTCGACGAAATAAATGACACGTTATTTTTATGCATTTGTTCTAGGTCATGTATTCACTTAAAAATCATTTTCTCAAGACAGCTCCTAATGGTTTAGGATACATTATAAACGGAGAGAACATTTATCCAGTTTCAGTTTTATTGGTAAGTGCAATGAATTTCAGTTTATCTTTATTTCTCGGCAATGTAAATGTTCGTACATGAGGACGTATAATTTCCAGTTATATTGAAAACAATTAAATGAAAATAATATATGTTACATCATGTTAATATTTATAGCACTTAGTCTGGAGTATATATGCCTCACTAAAAAAAATGAAAATGGATAGTTGTGCAGTCTTGATGGAAAATGTACGAATTGAATGTCCAACGAATATTCACGCATCAAGTGAGTGCTCTTTAATTTTGAAAACAATTAGATTGTACTGAAGTTTTTTCTAATAATTCAGACATTATTGATTTCAGAAACTGACGACGCAATGATCACTTTGCAAAAGGGCGCTGGTAATTTTGAAATCAACACCACAAAGATACTAGTACGAGGTAACATTAGTTTGCTGCCTGAAAAGGTTTCAATCGAAGATGATCAATTCCAATTAAATGATATAAGTTCTACAATGTCGAAAGATGAAATATATAATGAATTTCAAATCAGAGGATATGACATGGGAGAAAATTTTAAATGTTTGCATTCAGTTAGTATTGGAAAAGAAGGTGAATATTATATTCAGCAAACAAAATATTGGGCAAATGTATTTAGTGCGAAATAAATATGTTAGTGCGGCGGTCTGAAATGAAAATAAATAAAAAATTGTGTTTGAAAGATTCCACAGGGTGAATTATTATATGCCTAAAATAATGAAATTTCACTTATATTGATTGCTCTTATCAAAATACATAAACAGACTTTCAAGCTTTGAGCCTGAATTATAAACCCATTTAAAAAGATATTTTTCTATTGAAATCGAGCTTTAGCATTAAAGAGGCATAGTATCACAAAGTTTATTTTGATACCTCCATTGCCAGAAAAAATTTTAAAAAAGAATTTAATTTTTCCACCAGGTTTAAAAGGTGAAATAGATCCAGGGGTTAATTTGGTTCAAACGTTAGAATCATTGCTTCAACTTGAAATGATCCAATTGGCAGAAGAAAAAGAATCAGTCATATTTCCTGTATCACTTGAGAAGATTTACCTAATTCCTCAGCAGCATCTGAAGTATAAATCTTCACTGAACGAATTCCAAAGTAATTTGTTAAACATATTGCACATGAATTATGAATTGACACCTAGGTCTAGTGTTCATATAAATTTTATATATTTCAGAGTTAATTGCAAATTACAATATGATTCTAAACACGACCACCTGCGGTGGGCTTAAAATTAAAGGATTTAAAGTTCAAGAACTGCCATTGTCAAAAAGTAACATAAAATTCATATCTAAGGAATATGCACCTTTCATGAACCCTCCTTTTAAGGTATATTATAATAATCCCTTTTTTCGAAATCATAGTACTGAGCTATATATTTTTCTCAGCAGACAAAGGTGACGGTTTATTTGAAAGTTATTACATCCAAGGATATAGTTCCAACATTATATTCTATTGTTTTTTCCATAGAACTTCGGAGAAATTTGATTGAAAGATGTCGTTTAAAATCAAAATGCAAAACGATAGTTTAAGGAGGCTTTATTTTTGTTTCTTGCTAGGGCTAAGTTTTTTTTTGTCAGAAATTTCTTATTTACTATTCAATGCATTTTTGCTTTTTTTTTTAGGATTCTACGAAATATATAGATTTTTGTGTAGGTATAGTGTTTGATAATATAATATCAGTTGCTCCTGAGCAATTAGTGAATATTGTGGAAATACAGAGTGATAAAAATGGGGTTTCAATAGGAAAATACATTGAGCAAAATTTCTCTTTTGCAAAGGTATAATTTTTATTGAAATTTAATTTCATTTGCGAAATGTAAAAATTGAATTTGATTTTTTAAATTTTAAATGTAAGGTGAATTTTCATTTTCCAAATTTAAAAAAATATTTTCTGTTGCAATGAAAATTTAAATTTTTTCTTATTTTTAACCCTTCAATCTAAAATAATAAGTTAGGAGCCCATAGGCTTTATTTTTTATAAAGAAAGATAAAGTCTTAGATTGCATAAATCATGAAAATATAAGAAATGAATAATTTTTTTACTATTTTATTAGTTTATTTTCAATGGTTTTAATTGATATTAATAAAACATATGAAAGATACTTTTTCGAATTTTCTTTAACGACAATCACATGCAAATTTTAAATTTTTATTATATTTGCAGATGAAAATGCAATATGCTTCCTGTGTGAAGGATATTCAGAAAAAAAAAATTTTTGATTTAATAATTTGTTCGCCTTCTGATTTGGAGAAATGTTCAACGTACATAAATGAATTTGGCTTTATCTTAACTACTGCAAAAAGAATTAAGGAAAATGAAATTCCAATTGGAATGGATGTAGTGAGTAGATTCGAGACTAACAATCATGCAGAAATATTGCTTATTAAGAAGGTAAGAAATTTAAAACGTTGATTCATAAAATTACTACATTCAGTACAGTATCGTGGTAGAATGACAAAAGCTAAATAAATCAGGCATTAAAATCAGATCTAAAATTTCTAATAAGAAACAAATATTTTACGAAGATTGTGGAGAGTTATGGAACCATCACATTGTTCCATTGTTTAAAAAAATTTTTAAACAAAAATTTTTACTCTACCTAAATTTTTCTATAACTAAACATTTCAGAAGATTGAATTCAAAGAAGAACCAGATTTCATACCGATCCCCAAAAATGATGCAATTCTTATCAACATACTGAGGGGATTAAGTGCATGTGAGCGCCTCATTTATTTGATTGGATATGAAGAACCGGAAAGGGGCATAGAGAATTACAGAAAACGCATGCAATCGGAAACTTCAGTGCCTCTAAGGTGCATATAAGGAGCACTAAACACTTCTGAAAGTATCACTGTCTTTTACTCGCTCCTCAAATGTAATAGTTTGCTTTTTCAATAACAGATGGATTTTCATATTGGAAGAAAACGCTGCTTTATTCGATCGAGCAAATATTTTCAATAGGAATCAACTAAAGAGCGGATTGGTGATGAACGTATTTTTTAAAGGTACCTGGGGCTGCTTGGTCCAACACAGTCATATCGAGGATAACGAAATCGAATACTTTGGTGTGTCTAAATTAAATAAAGAATTTAACGAGTGTTTCATAGGACTCAAGTTTTCGAAAAACTTTATGGAATCCAAACAGGTAAGGATGAACAAGATCAATCAGAAAAATTCTCTTGTTTTTGAAATAAAAAGAAAAAGTCCTGTCTTTAAAAAGGAACGCCAGTAATGTGTAAGTTTTCCATTTCTTTTGACTTTTAGATCTTAAGAATTCTAGTATTTATATTCTAATATTAATCTTATTTAGGTAATATAATTCTAATATACAATTCACACATCATTTAGGGGTAGGAAATTAGTTTCAACTTCATTGTAATAATGTAAAATAATGTGTATTTTTTCTCATTATCTTATTTTGCCCATTATTTTAGGTAGAATTTTCAGGGAGGCTAAAAAATGATTCAAGAGTTATGGGAATCGGTTCTGTTGCAGAAAACGGAATGATTCTTCAAGACAAATATTTTACATGGAAAATACCAGAATCTTGGAGTTTGGAGGATGGTGCTAGCGTTTCTCTAGCATATGCGCTTGTAAGCAATTAAAAAATGTTTGTGTTAAAAGAGCTATTCAAATTTCTTCAATTGGTAGCACGGGAATTGTAAAGCGGCATAATATATAAATATGAATAATAATTTTTTAATTTTCTCAGCTAAGAAAATTTTTTTTCAGGCATATTACTCCATTGTAATGATTGGGAAGCTTAAAAAGTTCGAGAGTCTTTTAGTCACAGACTGTCTTACTCCACTTGGCTTAGCAGCCATTGAAGTCGGTCTCTCCCTAATTCCAAATATCTATGTGACAGTTAGAGATGACGATGATGCTGCGTTTATAAGGAGTCGCTATCCAACGGTAAACGTTAATTATACCAAGCTTTCTAAATATGGCAATAAGATAAAAAAAAGAAAATTATTTTATCACTACTACATTACTATTATATTTGGTATTACTGCTGTTAATAATAAAAATAAAAATAATAATAATTGATGATAATAAAATAATATTATCATATATTCGGGGACAAGAATATTATAATATATAAATATTAATAAAACAGTAAAGCTTATGTTTTCAGGAGATTTTAAAGATGTAAGCCTGTATTTAAAAAAAGTTAATAATCGTCGGAAAATAAATATGAAATTGAATTAGGATAATTTGAAGATTTGATGTGTTTTATTTTTTAAGAATGTCCCTTTCGCTTTCATAAATCCATTGCATTCTCAATAAAAGATTTAAAACTGATAATTTTTTAATTTTTGAAACATTTTGTTTTTATAATGTGATAAAGTATTATGAAAATAGAGGATTAAAGCTAAAACGGGTGTCATTAGATTAGATTGCTAACGGTATATCAGTTTTAAAAAAAATTTTTATTTTGTTTCAGTTACTTGAAGAAAACATAATTTGTCATGAGAACAAAAATTTCAACATTCATTTCGGAACACTTATAAAGGGGGAATACCCAGAAATGATTATAAATCAATTAGAGGGAGAAAGATTAATATCGACACTTAATTGTCTTCGTCCTTACGGAAGAATTTTCCACTTTGGAAACGAGGATTACAGAAATAACATTCAATTAGGTGAGGATACATCGCAAAACTTTGTTTTGAATCTAATGAATAATTATTCTCCTATTTTTTATTAAAGCTGGCACCCAATGATTAACAAGTTATTAAACTTTATAAGGATTATTTTTGCTTTATAATGATAAAAAGCTATCTCTTTGATAGAAATGCTTTTACTTTATTAAATTCTGTTATCAAATTTACTTAGTCTTTAATTTTATTTTATCTCTTTTGATAATCTTAAATTGGAAATTAGCTTAAGCGGCGTGCTGTATACTAATGTTGAGACTTTTTGTTAATATGAACATTTATATCATATGCTTTATTTATACCTATATTTTAAATCTACCTTGTTAAATCAGAATATTTTTTTCTGGTTACTATATATTTATTCATATTCTCCAATGCTGTTTTGGCGTATTCTCTATTACTGTCATTTAGCACCACACATATGCCAATATACTACTTTTAATAAAGTAAATAGTTTTCATAGCTAACAATTTTCAAATATATTTATTTTCTTGTAAAAGCCTTCTATTGTGTTATGCGTATTCGCATAAATATCGCATATGGCTTTCATTGATGAGTATAAATTTAAAAAAAGTAGGACCGATATTTCTGATTGTTGCTCAGTAAAGTTATATAATTAAATTTGAGATTGTTTAAAATTTTAGGTACTTCCATTTTCTTGCTGAATACAGCTTTTTACAGCGTATCAGAAGAAGGACTTTTTCAGTTGCGAAATGAAGAGAAGCAGCGACTTCATGATCTCATGAAAGAAGGAATAAAATATGGGGTTATTAAACCATTGCCCAAAAAAGTTTTCACTCTACAAGAATTTCATAAATCACTTAGGTATGAATTGGTATATTTTACATTTCTTTTCTTATACCTTTTTTACATTTAATTGATCGTATATTGTTTTCAGTGGACTAACTGACAATGTGGGCCGTAGCAAAGCGATTCTTGGATTAGAAACTATAAAGTGGAATCAAAATAAAGTTTGCATTGACCCCGAATCTTCATATCTGATAATTGGCAAGTTCATCATCATTATTAAGCGACGATTGATTACATAACAGGGACTAGCTAGTTACAAATTTTATTTTATACTTTTTATTATGAGATTTTGGATTTTAGGAGATGAAACTGATATTTGGATGAGCGTGGTACACTGGTTGATAAGGAAAGGTGCTCGAAAAATTGCAGTGCAACATTGCAGCCAAAGAAGTGCGCAACGCTATTCGAAGCTGATACAAAAGTATAACGTGAACATTTACGAGGAGAAGAATATAAAAGATGTAGAAAGTATTTTCGCCGAAGCTCAGAAATTAGGACCAATATCTGCAGTTTTTTTAATTGCTATGGTATGAATTTAAATAATTCGATTGCCTTAATGAGAACATTAGAATATACGCGTCACTTAGTTTTCCTAAATCTCTAACGAGCTTTGGTTCTGAACTAAGTTTCATGAAAAATAAATTTTTATTGATAATAATTGCAGAGAAATACAGTTTCCGTGCAAGTGGCGTCGGACATCGATCGATTATATCAAGAAAAAGGAGGCCGCCTAATAGTGATTTCCAAGACAGCTCAAATCATGAACGAGATATGCAAGAGGCGGAATCAGTGCGATTTTCCGTCGACCAATTTCATTTGGGGAGTTGAAAAAAATCTTATAGAGCGTCATCTAAAAATGATGAATAAATTGTGTGGAAGTAACGCAGCTTTTCACGTGTGTCATTCCAAAGGGGCTGATAATGTTGATAGCATAGGTATAGTTTGAAAATAAATTATTTTCTCCTAATTATTGCACGAGCATTTCACATGTTTTGAAGAATCAAAGAATCTAGTGCAAGGAAAAAAATTTTATCGTGTTTTTTGTTTACTTATGTGAAACTAAAGCAAGTTATTAACAAACATTTTATTTTAGTGGAATGATTCATTTCATAGAAAGATTATTTCTAGATGAATTGCTGAGGGACATCTTACCTAGCACAATAAGAGATTTCTGCAGTTTGGGCTCGTCCCTAAGCGAGGAAGTTCGTATTACGGAATTACCTTCACTTGGACCGAAGTTGATGGAGGCAAAGGAGCTTACACCCTTAATTTTCATCGGAGATCTACGAAATGATCCCATAAAGGTGTTCACTCCTCTTGCCAAGCAAATGATGTACCCAACTTTGTGTGTTCATATACCTCTTATGAAAATATCAATAGAGAAGTTGGCTTCCTTTATTTTACCAGTAAGTTGACTACTGACTATTAACCTAACCTACTCGGTTTACAAGCACTTTCATTCGCTTAACTATATACCTTTTTTCAATTTATCTTAAAGAAAATTCTGGGACTCAAGAAAAATGCCGAAGTGTTCAACATTATAGGAATGTCCTGGGGTTGCTCCGTAGCCATCGAAATTGCGAAACAAATCGAGGAAATCGGAAAATCTGTGGGATTGATACTGATCGATCATTTTACTCAGAGCCTTAGAAGTAGTTTGTACAGAATAAGAAACTGGGAGTCTGATCTACTTCAAGTAATCCAAGGATTTTCAAAACGCGTAAGTCTGGGATGGCCTTTTTCGCCGAATTTTCAGAACTAATTTCTCGAAAAAAATTCGTAACATTTTTTTTCATGCAATTACAGATTCAGAGAGATGTAATAGCGTTAGATAAAACATGGATGTCAAAAATAAATCGTATAATTGCTACGTTAAACCTAAAAGAGGAGGAAGAAGAGAATTTCAGAAGGGCCGCAGATTTTATACGATACGGCTTGTCTGCTTTTCTTGATTATGAAGTCGCTAGTATCAAATTGTTGGGCCCACTGACTGTAATAAAAAGCGGACAATGGCCGTTGGACGATTATACCATTTCAAAGGTAAACGGCCTAGACGATCAAGTCGACAAAACGACAGAAATCGACGTCTTCCTGCTTTCGTCAGCCGTGCGCGACGAGAAAAATAATACTTATTCTTTTTTCAGATGTGCAATTCCATTTCAGTCCGGCACATACCACTGGAATATCCGGAGTTTATGACTTCCAGAGCATTAAGAGAAGTTATCCTGGGTTCCGCAATAACGGAGTCCATGAGCAAAAGCACCATCCATCAGTGCACGTGGATGAATTTCGAAGACTTCCTCATTCAGGAGAAAATCAATGACTTCAACTCGTACAAAATCGATTTCAGAGTAACAGCGACGAAACTGAAATTCTCGTTTAACCATTAACGAAGCCTCCAGGATAACAAGGGAATAAACTTGCTTCGATATGAATTTTAAATTGCTTTTATGCTTAACACCGAAAATTTCAAATTAGTGCAATACAGCTTGATATAGTAATTTGCGCTGATGTGAAATCCATATCAGCGCTCTCGGAAGAAAGTTTTCTTCTCGCATGTGACTCGAACGAGAATAAAAAATAGAGAAAAAAAAAGTTTCGCTGTTGCATCATTTAGGAATTGAAAATAAAAACTGATCACGGAGACTAATGGCGAATTTTTTACGTCAGCACTAGTAACGTTAAAAAATGCGAAAATAATTGAGGTGAGAAGAAAGAGTTTAATTCGCCACATACTGGAGGCGTATCGGAAGTATTGACGATAAAAGAACTTTCGTTGCGACCGATCTTGGGCAACTGACGTCCGAAAAATTTATTCTTGGTTTACGCTTTCACATTAAATTGCTTTTTCCATAAGAAGACGACGTATTGGGAAGCTGAATTAATATTGAAAAGAACAGCAAAAGCTCAAAAGCAGTGTCTTAACCGAGAAAGCATCCTTCAATATCCCTCGGCTTTCAAGCCTCGCGCCTTTATGTTCTTTCTGCCGGAGGAAGATGGAGGAACGCCAAATGATTCCAATTTTCGTTTTAATGATTTATTATTATTCTTATTTATCATCGATCACCATAATCATTACCTACGTTATACATTTCATTAAAAGAATCATAACATTTTTGTAGTGGTAACCTAGTAAATAAAGTCTGTTTTTCATCTTATCTTATTAAAATAACAAATAATGTTCATTTAATTTACTTAAAGAATGAAGTAAAGTAAAATAAAAAAAGTATTCACGATCATTTTCCTCAAGATGAGCGGAGCAGTTTCAACTCAAACTCGCGTCTTTGCGACATTTTGCACGCAAGCATAAGTCACAACTCTGTTGAATTAAAAAAAGATCGCGAAACATGAAAATGATATGTGCACAGATTAATTAAACCATTCAAACGTCTCCCAATTTCTTAATCCGATCAACATTTAGAACGGCGGATCTTCCGGTCTCGGATGCGGACAGTAAACAACCGAGAACCGAGAAAATGACTAGAAATGGAGGAATTGATGGAGTTCTTTCCTTCGAGCGGGAAAGGGAACCGGGACGTGTCGTCCCCCGTGGAGGCGGGAAAAAGCTTTCACCTTTGGGCCCGTCCGAAGACTCCCTTCCGCCAAGCGGCGCTGCGGAAACATCCGAACCGAAGACGACAGAGATCCGACGACGTCGTTTTTACACGACAATTTAAATAATTAACAATGATTGACTATATGCGAAAATACAAAAATGATCGCTCTCGAAGCGTGCGGCGAGTATCGAACGTAAAATAGTTTTTTCTTATGTGCGAATGAACAAACATTTAGAAAAAAAAAAAGAACCAGCTTATTTTCCCATTTAACACAGAAAGTACGAAACATTATGCAGAAAATTCGCAATTCGGAACTTGTACGATTTTCTATAATACAAATATTCTGTTAAGCCTAAAAACACTGACGAGTAAAGCGGGTCGACATAAGAACACGCACATGAGGAATGTGTAAAAAAAAGTAAAATTACAGCACTCAAAAGTGAAAAATACTTGGAAAAAGTGAAAATGGTTTGTCTTTGGATGCAAAATGTCGAAAACTTTGGAAATAAAACTTGTTTAAATACGAAGCGAAATTAATAATAATAATAATAATGATAATGATAATAATAATAATAATAAAAGAAAAAATTACACTGTTTGACAGTTTCAACAACGTCTTGTACTAATACGGAAGAATAAAAAAATAAATAAAACTCTTTGATTGGTAGCTAGACTGAAATGCAGAAGGTGCAAAAAAATTTTCCTCCTTCATCAATCCCAAATCGAATATTTTCCTTTTTAACAAATTTTTAACTAGTTTTCCGTCTGTTGCAATTAGCTCCGCCGATTTGCCGAAAAAGCAATTTTTATACGATTCCAATTTTCCCCTTCTACCGTTGCTCTCGGCGTCACCTTTGCGAGCTCCCGTCTCCGGTTATTTAAAATCTGTCGAACCGATCTGGATATTCATGGAGCTTTCGCAAAGTTCGAGGTGAAAGTTGGATTTCATCGTGGTGCGGAAAACGCTTTGAACGTTTTCCGTTATTGCAATTTCCGTCTTATAGAAATACCTAAATTTATGAACAATAATAATAATAATAAATTAAAAAAAACGAATCAACTCTTCTTGTTTTAACCCAACATGTCCTAAGAACTAATTCGAAATACTGCACTTCGATTACTAATATAAAATGGCAGAGATATTTGGTATAAAATAACATAAAGATCAACCTAGTATGAAATTTTAAAAATTAAAATAAAAATTATATACAAAAATAAGATTTCCTTTTAATAAAAATATTATTCACGCTAAAGCTCGTTTTGATTTGTCTCGTGAATAAGACTTTGAAGTGGCATCAGAAAAGGGGGGGGAGCAACAGCGCTTTGCTGAAAGATACGGAATGCATGTCGAGGCCTTAGCTGCTATTTATATCCGATGATTAAAAGAAATCCTAACTTATAAATTAAAATTAGTTAATAAGTAAAAAGGTTGTATTGTGGCTGATTGAATAATCATTGCCAAAATTAAAAATATAAACTAGAGTAAAAATAAATGACTGGAACATAAAACACTAGTATTTCAGGTACAAATCGGAAGAACTCCGGACTGAGGGACTTAAGAAGGAAAAAGAAAGGGACCGACATCGGGCACCTCTGAACCAATGTAAGACATTTCGCGTGTTTAAATGCTTTAATCATTGGGCCTTCGAAGCTGCAAAACCTTCGATCATGGTAACCTGCATGAGCTTAAAAAGTGGAAAACGAAAACCGTTTCTCAACGCGAACAATCGAACAAATTAAGTTTCTTAAATTAAGACTTCCAGTGTTCTGTTAGACTCGTTTCAGGCACCCACTGTATTCTGTTTCGAGAATCCGATTCTGCCGAAGGCGAACGCAGCAACCTACGGTGGCGGAATCTCATCCGAATCTTGACTTTTTCCAAGTTTCCTCTTCGATACGTGGCTGAATAGAGAGCTTGAAATACTCTTCTCGATCTGGATAACCTACATTAACAACAATTGATTCTTTTCAACTTCACATGCAACATCGTTTTACCATTTTTAGCAAAAATTCATATATTATCTGAAACGAAAAAAATTAAATAATACTTACATCTTATAACTCAGCAGGACAAAAAGATGTTAATTTTTAAGCCAAACAACGTTGTCCAAGGCCTTAATTTGCACAGTCTCCGAATTGGTCTTTTGCAATTTTTTCTATTTTAAAGCGTGTATCAGCGTCTTTTTTCACAAAAACATAGTTTAAGTCTTCACGACTTTTTTTCTCTTTTTAATAACACAGAAAAAAATGAGCAGGGAGAATTTTTAACATTTAACCAATAAGCTCCGGTATTTTTGATTAATATGAAAAATTCGTTTTTATTCATTCACTATTTTTTTAAAGCACTCTTCATTCATTTAAATATTACGTTCAAGCAAATAACATTTCTTTTTAAAAGTTTCATTTATGAATGTATAAGTTCTTAAAAAAAAGAAAGAAAACAACTTGCTTCTTGACTTTTTTTTATTTAGAACCGTTTCTGGAACCGTTTCTTCAAATGAAATGTAGTGAAAATATATTCTAAAAAGTGAGAAAAATATTAAAAATTCGAGATGCATCTATCTGGATGAGTTAGTCAAAAGTACAATATTGTGTAATGAGAGTATTGAAATTTTTTTGTAATTGAAGCAGAAACTTCAGCAGAAAATGTTTTAGATATTAAACAAAACTCAAACCTTATTTTGGCTTCTTACAGGGAATTCCATCTCAATCAAGATTAGTCTCCTCCCAGGACCGTGTCCCAGGAATTGGACCCTATATATGAGGGTGCCGGGTGGTGTAATATCAGGATTTTGGTCCCTCTGCTTCAATTCTCCGATCCGTTGCTACAGCCATAAGATTGCTGAATTCCAAATCTAACATCTGTCGAGCCTGGAATCAATAACATTGTGTGTGTGAGAGTAAACAATAGTTCAATATCTTCACAGCGATCACTATGTAGTCTAATCTACAATTTTACCTGAGTGTTTTGAGTCGGTATTTGTAGGGCAAGCGCCATTGCGTTATGATCAAAGCTCTCGTCCAATGTTATTAGTGCTCCATGTACTCCTGACTCTACCAAATTATTAGCATATTCTTTTAAACCTATCGACGATACCCATCGAATGAGTCGCTCATTTGACCAGACTAGCAAGTCCACTACATTATTTTCAGCTATCTTCCGCCTTTCTTCTAACTGCTTACGGTCGTAATTCAATCGTTTTAAACACGATATACCATACTGGAGACTTGTCCTAAAAATTGCAATAATGCAAATTGATTTAATCCAGTGGGAGCAACATTTAAAAAGATTGTGAAATGTCTGTACCTGTGAAAGCTATCGACCATTTTCAATTGCCCTCTAAGATCTTTTTTTGTCAGATGATCCAGCATTCTAGCATCAACCAAGCATTCCATGAAAGTGGTTCGATATTGTGGTAATCCCAAACTGGGCAACCAATAATTTCCGATCCACTCGTGGTTCATATCCCCAAAAGCCAAAGTGGTTCTCGAAGTTTTCGGAGCGGAGGGACTCGTCAACGAGACCATTTCTTGAATTGCCAGTCGGAGCTTTAGCCTATGCAGCGGATTGCTAATTCCTATTTCTCTTTGAATTTCGGTATCGCTCAGGGCGGACATGATGGCCCCCGATTTCACGTTTGCTCTGCAGGCAGCCACATACCAAGCGGGCATTCCTACCCACAGCTCCAGCCAAGCCACAATGGTGGGACCGTTCCACAGCGCGAATGGAGTTCCTGCTTTCATTGCTTCCGCCAAAAGTTCGTGTCTAAATGTGCTGTAGTCACTGAAAATGGGAAAATAGATTTTTTAACTTACCCTTAATACCATTAAATGATAAATTATTTAATGACTATTGTTATCGTTTTTGTCATATAAATATATTAGGTAAAATTATTTAATAAGCATAGTAATGTGTTCAAAAACAACTACAAATATAATTTTTTTTGAATATTTGCGAAAAATGACGGTAAAGATTCACTATAAAAATGGTTTTATTAATTGTTTTCTTTAATATCATTATAAAACACTCGCTTACTTCTTCTTCTTTCGTCGTTCAAAATCACCCTTTCCGCCGAGTGTGCCAGTTAAATTACTCGTATCCATACCCTGTTCCATATCAATATATGATGATGACATCTGAGAACTTTCTATCATTCCAGGCTGCACCTGATCTTTGCCTTTTCCCTGCAAAAGGAGTATTTGTAAAATATTTTTTTTATTAAATCTGTCTCATTAAAACTCATTAAATATATTAACTCTTTTAATTATACACCTTCTCTTTTTTACTGAAAAATCTTCCCAAAGAGGACTTGATCCCTTTTTTCTTCTGGGCAGCGGCGGCGGCGGCGACGGCAGCAGCGGCAGTGGCAGCTGAAGTGGAACCACCAATAGGAACGGGGCCAGTTTGGATCAGATGTTTATGCAAGGAATCTTGACTGCTGTGACGAGAAGACATAGGAGATGGAGGAGTTCCATGAACACCGGGCCTAACAAAGAACACTACGCTAAACTACGGCACTACTTCGAAGGCGAAAGTACAAGTCATGCACAGAAGATTCATGAGAGAAGTCTATTAGTACTTTGCATAGAAAAAACCTGCTAGTTCGCCTAGCAGAACTAAGTGATAGATGATGGAGAGAAGAAAGCGAATGGAAAATGGAAAAAAGAAATCTATATCCAATTAGCAAGTACAAGGATGTACATTAAAATAATACAACAAGACAAATATTAACATTAATATTGAATAAACATTAAATAACGCTATAAAATGCTAAAGCAAAATAATTATAACTATAAGAAAGTACAAAAGGACTTCTTCACTGCTTACCCTTCGCTCATGTGAAGATAAATATTACAAAAGCAACTTCGTGTTCTTATCCAGAACAGGAGAACTTCTTACCTGCTGAATCCTTTCTGTGCTTGGGTAAGGCTATGAAAAGAATTTATACTAAGACGACTGGGGATAAATGTATATAGAAAACTTTTCATGATTCTCGGAATGTCCTCATGGACAAATCGCCAAACTGAACATCTTGTTCCTAGATGCTAAGAATCGAATATTGAAAGTTTTGAGATATGGAGATTTCTACTGAAGCTAATGAATATGTAATTAATGTTTTTATATATATTACATTCTGGGTTAATTATTGGAAAAATACTAATTCATAAATGATTCATGAATTAAAAAAGTTCACTGAAAATCAAATAAGGTTTCACTAACGATTACTAATAAAATGGCAATGTTTGCTTTAACACTATGGACTAGATGAAATCATGAACATAACAGTATAAGATAACAAATTACTTTATTACCGGATCTCTATTCACTTGTAGAAAGCAACTTACTTTATCGTGAACCTAATTTTTTTACACATACACACATATTTATCTAGCTAGTCACGCCTTGATAAAAAAAAATGTTAAGTCAAAACAAAAACTACAAATGTTCTCTATTAATGAATATCATGCTTGCAAAAGTATTGTTAATAATGGAAAAGGTCAGTAACCTTAACGGTCCTAGATGTTGAACCGGACCGATAGGTGTCAGGGCGTTCGCAGTTGCACCCGTTCGTCTGTTCGAAAAACGAAAAAATATTGTTTAATTCTTACAGTTTAAATCAAGTAGTGATTTTTTAAGAACATGATTGAAATCTCTTTTTTTAAAGTGTTAATCAAGTTAAAGCCTGTGCAAAAATTTTGAAAATTTGCAAGCTTTCATTTAATGAAGCAAGTCGTAATTTTTTTTTTCTGAAAAACCTATTTTTTAAGCACCGTTCAATGATGAACAGTGTTTGAGATTAAATTGCACTAAAAAACATGATACTGCTAGGACTTCAGTCCTAAAAGTTCAACATTAATGCCAGGATTTCAGTTCTAGCAGTTTCAAGTTTTTTTTCAAGATTAACAAAGAATCTTAACATTCGCATGAACGCATTCACTTTTTAGTATGTTAAGGGAATTTAATTGCGATTTTGCCTTCATATATGCAATACTCCAAAAATTTTTCTAGTTCTTCACTAATATATTCTAGTTTCTTTTCCGCGCTGGGTTTATTATAAGTAAAAAGCTTCTCCGCTTTGTTTATCAATAAATTAAACTCATACTTTGAAATAAATTAAGTTTTGATTAAAAATTGAAGTGAATAAGTTCATTGAAAGGTAAAATAATGTTCGGAGCCTCTCAGATTGTACCTTCTCAACTCCTCCTGACTCTGGACAAGTGCTTGAGCAACGCGCTCTAATCTTATAGTCCGGGCAGTCAACGGGCTGGCACCTCCCGAGTTCTCCCCAGGAGTAACGGAATGCATTTCTTCCTTCGAAATCTCCGCCGATAATGGCGTTAACTGTAGCTGGAAGAAATAAGTACGAAAGAAAATTATTTAAACTAACTTAATTCATTGCATCGTGCGGTAGAAGCGCCATGAACTAAGGTGATCAAGAAAGCTCGATTTAAAAAATTTACAGTATCTCCAGTGTACAAAAGCCAAATATAAGCAATACATTAATACAGTAAATTGACAACACCGAATTGAAATATTTGTCATAAAACCAGGTGAACGAGGGGAATGAAAAAATGCTAAAAAAATACTATTCTTTTCTTCACAGAAATTAGATTGTTCATATTTTCTTGTAATTTTAAGAATTGAGATCTTTCTTACTTATGAGATGTTTAGGAATACTTTTCATAAAATAATCAATAATTTAGTTAAAATTAAAATATTTTGTCTTTAACGCATCCATTAATTGGAATTAATGCATCAATTCGGCAACTTCTACGTTAGTGGATTTATGTTTTGGTGCAAATAATTAGCAATCATACATAAAAAGCCTGTTGTGCGGGTATTAGATTTATGGATTTCACTAAATTCTAAAATTGGAATTTCATGGCTTTATAACGAAAAACGTTTTTATGTTCAACAATCATGTTAAAATATTACCTGGTGAAATAATTTCACCTAATTTCAAAACCTATTCATCATAATCTTACTTTTAACTAATAGTAAAAAAACTAATTGTGTAAAATTGTGATGGCAATTAAACAATATCTGGTGGCAATTAACTCTACTCATTGCTTAGGTGAAAATATAATGCGACAGACAATATAATTCCAAAATTGTTATTTGTTCATATAATGAAACGCAATTTATATTTAGCTTTTCATGTTTTGACAACTTATTAAACCAATTATCATAATGCTGAATTTTTTAGATGAAGTAAATATTAGCAAACGAAAGCAATCTCACATACAGTGCGTTGCAGGATAAGGACTTCATATCAAGCACATGCCAGTAGATAATCAAGAGATGCACACAGATCAAAGCTTTCAAAAACAAATTATTTTTGTTGAAAGATCCAAGAAGTATTGAATTTTTCCACGGTTTGCTTTATTCAACGAACCTGACTTGTTGGCAGAGACTCAGAAAGCTGTCCCGGACTGAAAGCTACTGTGTATTGGTGAAGATGCGCCGGGGACATCGAAGCCGGCGCCTAAAAGAAATTTTAATTTCAGAAAACCAGGTCAAGAAAATGAAAAAGAAATTTCAAGATAAATACGATCAAACAGTCGAAACATTCTAAAATGTAACATAAGTCTGTACAGTACATAATTCATAAGAAAGTATAATTCTTTTTCTGAGTTGTATTCAACAAAAAACAACGACATAAAGCCATTGAATACCAAATTTGTATACGAAAATCAAAAAATTATTCGTATATTAGGAAGTTTTTCAAAATCATTCACGAAATCAAAACAACTAACCAAGATCATTCACAACTGCCCAAGAATTATGCTCAGAAATATTGTTCAATGGACGTTTTTAGAAAAACATACCGAATAAATATTTTTAAAAACAATTTTTTTGAAGGAGTTATCAGAGTCAATATTCGGGAAAATCTTTGAAATCATTGCACGCCACATATTTCGCCCTTAAATTGTTAAAAGCACAAGCAAATTTTGCGGCTAAAATTTCTCAAAAAGTTGAACAGAACCAAGGAAATCGAAGCTTAAAAATATATGTCAAATTATTAAATTAAAATATGTCGGAGTTAGAGTTTCGTTTAAGAAGAAGAAAAGTCCTTAAAAATGTTGAAGTTTAAGTCGGTAATACCGTATGGTATTTATGAAGGTAATCTCTACTTGGCGAGTGATGTGACTTTGGAGTAGATCGACCAGAGAGTGGAGGAGACGACCTTTCGAAGCTTCGTCCCCGGACTAGAAGATTCATGTGTTCCCTGCTTCCGACGCGAGACTCCAGCTCCTCTGCTCTTGCCTCCGTGTTCTGCTTTTCCTCTTGAATCAGTCTATATAAAAATGATTGAAAAAAGATTTGATTCTGTTAAAGCTCTAAAAACTTATACGGTTTTATTAGCGAAGCAAGAGGCTAGTTCCACAAACCTAATTTCGTTGTTAATGGCGTCAAGCTGTTCTTGAAGCATCAGAGCAAGCGTTTGAGCATCTGTGTGTCCGGAGGGAGACAAAATATCAGCAGCACTGAAAATGCTTTCGTTATCATCACCCTCGGCGTCGCTGGAAACATCAAAAGCTTGTTGCACATTGGCTAAAATATGAGCCTGCTGCATTTTCTCCCAATCTTGCTCTCCTAAAGTGCGCATCTATAAAAGTTATATAATTTTTTAATATTATTTTCATCATATATGAACATAATTTTATTTAATATTTTGTTTATCATTACTTTATTGGGATCACTTTCTAGTACTCCGTGCCTGCCTTTCTGAGATCGCCGAAGGGAATGGGATTCGAAACTGGTGTGACTCGTACTCCTCACGAAGCTTGGATCATTTGCGCTAGGAGAAAGACTTCGTGTCAAGGCATCAGTTTGCTGAATGTTAAAAGCAATTTCTTGCTGAAGCATTTGCCTTTTAATGTTGTCAATTTCCAATCTGGCCTTACTTAACTCCTTACAAATCTCTCCCTTTACAAATAAACACTTTATTAGCAAACTTATTTTTCTCATGAAAAAATTGATAGGATCCACGAACTTTACCTTTTCACCCTGGAGGTCTTCCATAACTTTTCTAGTTTTATCTAATTCTTGAGCGAGGGAATTCTTTTCCTCCAAAGCGTGCATTCTTTCTTTCAAGTGAACTTGAAGCCTTTCGTTTGATTCAGACAAGAGTTTGTCGACTGTAGCTGACAGTCTTGTGTTGTGTTCTTCGTTCATTTTCAGGCGCTGATTTAATCTAAGTAATTCGGCATTTTTTTCATCCAGCTGTGCCTCAAGTCTCTGTATTCTATCTTCAGCAGTTCCATGCCTTTCTTGTGCCTGAAAAATGATAAAGTTAAACATTTTTTTTTAATTTTCCGCGCTGGAATGAACTGCATCGCGTTTTAAAGTACAGAATAGATTCGAAAAGAATGTAATTCACAAAATTTTCGGTAAAACTTTTATTAATTTTAAAAAATAGTAGTTTTGAAATACGTAGAATGTCCCTAATTAAGATAATACGCAATCATATCAATAAAAATTGCAAAAAAAAATTTAAATTTTGTTCAAAGTTAATTCAAATTTGTTCAAAAAATTCATTATTATAAATAAGAATCACAAACACTTCTAAAAGTGAATGTGAATTGTTCATATGCCAATAATTAGTTAACTTTTTTAGCATTAAAAGCATATAACTAAGAAATAAAATAAATAAAAATTGATCTTTAAATATAATATAATTCTTTGTCAGAATTCAGAAATGCACCTATATACAACTCTTCCATCAAAATGATGTTTTAAAAAAAAAAATTTATTTTATTCCTAATTATTTCACACAAAAATTTTAAATTGTTTCATGTAGTATAATGAAATTAAAATATTGATTTTGTTTCAGATTAAAAATAATGTGTATGTAAGGACAGAAATAGATTCAAACATTAAAATTAAATAAAATTTAAGACCATCATATGTTGGTTAATTATTAATGTAAATATAAAAAGTCCAAATTATAACAACTGTCCCAAATAACATTAATACAAAGATATCCAAATTTATATGAAATTATTCTAATATTTTAAAATGGCTAATGCTCATTTACCTATAATCTGATTATTTTAATTACATGAAAATAAAAAGTTAATTGTGTGTAAATGTTAACAAATAAAATATTTAAGACAGATTATGTAATTTTTACATTCTTTTTATTAAAACAGACTCATTTCACTTTCACAATAAGTATTTCAAATAATGGTACAGTTAATATAAATTACAATTTTTGCGTAAAATATATTTTAAGTTAAAATAAATTATTGTTTAAATCAATTCGAAATATGCAAAAATGCTATTTGCTAATAAAACAATCTAAATTTTATGAAAATTTTAAATAGTGATTCTTTTTTGAATCGTATTTCAAAATAAAAAAAAGGTTTAAGTACGCTTGAAATTTGTTTTACATTATTGTTATTTAATTGTAAATCTTAAAAATATTGCTACTTGGCAAATTAAATTTCAATTTTAAATTAATACTTTTTTAAAAATTTCGCCGTCAAAGTTTCATCAAAAAATAATGAAATATATAATATGATTAGTCTTAAATAATTTTGTATGAAAAAATGTCTTTCTAACTTTCAACTGAATTCATCGATGTATGACGGAAATAAAAACAGTAACATGATTTTTTTCTTTAAAACATAGAGCATTTTATGTATATCTAATTTGAAAATATTTTCAAGTAAAATTGCAAAAATCAGAAAAACCGTAATTTTCAAGAGGAAAAAATTAAATAGTACCAGTTAAAAGGTCATAAATATAAAGCAAAAAGCATTAATTGCAGATAATAAATTATTCCTGAATAATAAATAAATAAAATATTCGAGCCTCTACGATAATGATTTAATAATAATCACAGCTGTTACATAAAAAATTTCAATGAAGTAATTTTCTGTAGATTTTTGCATGCACGACAGGCTCTGACATATAATGAAAGGTGTATAATACCATATATAGTATAAATACCAGATTAACATATAGTGAAAAATATGTAAAAACGACACCGAATAATTATGTATGAATGAAGAGCCTGCATACCTGGTCCCTCACCTGCGTCAGGGCCTCCATTCTTTGCTTCAACTCTTCTTCCATATCTGGTAACTTTGAAAACTGTTCTAACTTTTGCTCGGACAGAGTTAGTTTTTCCTGAATGGCGCGAATTTTGTCGTCATGTAGCTGAATAAATGAAAATAAAATTTTATTTTTACAGTAATTTTCATATTATAAACAAAATAAATTTTAAAGTTATGAATTATGTAATCAGGAATTAGACTATAAAGAAAACTGAATTATATGATTTAAATATTTGTTTTTCGATATCGAATGTACGAAGTAAATGAGATCGATGCCCAGATAATGTTTTATAATTTTTAAATTAATTAATACAATTAATAAGTTAATTGTCTTTAAGGAAATCCGATAGTTCAGCATATTAGTTTAATTAGGCATGGATAAGGAAGTGTTAAAATAAATAGATTTTTTTTATCATCCCTGATAGCTAAATCACATGTCGCAAATAATATAAAAATTTTAAAGCTGCACGATTTTTTATAATGATCAGACAAACCTTTAATTGCGCTTCTTTATGCTGCAACTCTTGCTCAAGTTTCTCATTAAGATCATGCAGTGAAGTTGATTCTCTCTGAGCATTGAGGTATCTTTTTTCCAAAGTGGCAATTCTCTCTTCCTGATCCTCCTTTTGTGCTACGTTTTCTCTCAGATCCCTCTGCAATTTCGAACAAGTATCCTGCGACTTTATGAGTTCCTTCTGCGTCTTTGATAAAGTGTCCTCTAATTCGGAAATTCGGGAAGTCAATTCGGACACCCTTCGCTGCCACGTTGCTAATTCGCTGGTCTGGATATTTTTTTCGGGCAAGACAAAAAAAAAGATAATATAAATGTCCGAAGAGTACAATAAACATCAATTTTAGAACAAATAAATAGTGAATAATAATCAGCTGGAAATATTAACGTATAACAATGCAAAGGAAACAGGCAGGAGTAGAAATATAAAACAAACCTGTTTCTCTATTGTAGATTGGAGCTCGTGCAGTTTAGTCACCTCCGAATCTGGTTCTATCGTGCCGTTGGACAATCTTTGCTGTGGGACCATGAATAAACAACAATCATCGCACTACTCATTACAGAAAGTAAACATAAAAGTTTTTCTGAATCATAGGCAGAAGGAAGTCACATATAGCCATAGACCATTTGGAAGATGTGAAATTTTAGTTTCCCGCATCTAATATCCTTCTTAAAACGGGGAAATGGCCAAGTAGAAATTCAGTGTCACAATCTTTCAGCGAAAAAAATTGTGATTCAATCCGAAATAAAACGCGTAAAAAAATTAGGCCCTTAATAAAAAAATCTCATACTGAATACATCGGAATAGCTCTATTTTTCCCAAAATGCCGTCTATTATTAATGTGATTATCATAAAATATATCTAACTAAATTCTTTATGCTAAAAATTATTTTATTAAATTATTTATATTTTTAGGTATATTCTTTTATGAATCCATATATTAATTAAATAATAAAAAAATTAAATAATTTAAAATTCTACATATTTGGAGGCATAACAAACGTCTCATTATTAAATGGATATGTTAAAGAAATAAAAATAAATTCTTAAAATTTTCTGACAATAGAAAACATGATAAACCCATCTTAAAGTTATGCAAAACTTGAGATTTCATGTTTAAATTATTCGAATTGGGTTATGAAATGAAAACAGATAATGTAATTAGGAAGCAGGAAAATAAGCCTAAGAAACACTAATGTATCAAAATATAGACTATTCCCATTCTTATTTCCGATTGTCTAATATAAATTTTTAGAAAGAAATTTATTATTCATAAATTCTATCGACAATTAATTTTATTAAAATTTTTTTCTACTACAAATGAGTAATAGAAAAAATTAAAGTTAATAATTTGTGACATACATTTTATTATGGAACCTAACCTGATGCAAAAAAACAAAGATTATCTTACATCAAGATTTGTATTTTTAAAACAAAGTACTTAAGTTATTAAAAAATTTTCTTCCCACTCTATCTGGATAGATTCATAACGCTTTAAATTAAACTGTCAGAATTATTAACCCCAAGTAAGCTACTTGACCAATTTACTAAAATAAATCTGAAGGTAAAGAAAACCCCGCTTACCCCTGATATTTAAATTCATTACACATCCTCAAATGTAATTCCTTTTGCCTGTAAATGCAATAAAAACAAGAGAAAATTGATTCAAATCTCTTAAATAGTAATACTGTACATAAAACAATAATAATTTTTAAATAATATTAGAATTAAAATAATATTTTTTTCGTGTTAAGTTAGTGATTTTCCAAGTAAAAAAAATAATTTTATGTGTTTGAAAATAAGCAGTGATTATTTGTATGCGACAAACAGTTTCATCAGACTTACAGAATCAATATTAAGCGAATGATAAAGAAGGAAATGGAGCATCATGCGCGGGAAAAATTTTCATTACAAGATCAGTATAAATGATCTTCATTTGAAGGCGAATCACATAGTTATGTATAGAGTTAATAACATAAACTCTCTCACTTTATCTATCACATAGAGATTTTCATTCAACCTCAAATAGAAAGCATCCAGCAGAAAAAGTTATACGGACGCCTCCAAATTACATGGAGTCTAAGGAAAATCGACTCAGGACGTGGGATTAGAAGCGAAAATACTGTAAGACAATAAAACTGCTGCTATTTTGGATGTGGAAAATCGGAAGAAGAGATATAAATAAGATTTAGACAATATTTTTTAGAAAAACAAAATATTTTTGGCTTTATGAACCAAATGACTTTCATAGAGATTATAATTAAAATTGAGGAAAAATTTGAAATTTTAGGGAAGGCAAAATCAGATATTATAAATAGGCTATCTATAATTCTGGAAAGGACTTGTCTAATAAATATCTTTGTCCAAGTAAACATTAACATTTTTTTTAGCACACTTAATTAAAATTTGGTTAAATTACAGATTATAATTTTAATGACCACAATTTCATGCCTGAAATAGTTGAAAAAAACCTTAAGAATTTACAAGATTAATATATACTAAGGCATAGTTTGTAAAAAGTTTTTAGGGTACTGCTGAATAACTAATTTGTTTTTTAAATTCTTAAGCTTTTTAGAAAATATAACTTTGTCAATATAAAAATATAATATAAACGCTTTAAATGCTTCATATTTTACTCTGTATGTGATTTCTATGTGAAAATATAAATGCTTTGTCTATCTTACTCTGAAATATTAGAGAATAAAAGACTATAGAATTCAATATTAAAAAGATACATTAACCACGTTTAACTAAAGCACTGACATTAGGACTGATCTTGTAATGAAAGCGAAAAAAGCCGATTTTCACATTTAAAAAAACACTTCTTTAACGGAAGCTGGCAAAGGAATAAAAAAAAAATTCATAGCTACCCATTGAAAAGCAAAACAGAAGGATATTTTGAAAGATTTTGTTGTGAATATGTGTAAAATAAGGATTTTAATGAATATCCATTAAGTTCAGTTAATCTTGACTGCTTATGAATATCTAAAAGTGATGCTTTTGCCATATATTCACGCAAAAAATCGCTATTCTAGAACATATGTTTTAATAGGAAAAGAGTGCAATGAAAAAAGTGTTTCTGTGATTTATTTGATAAGGTTCAGATTGGTTGAATTTGGTTCAGATATTGTGAAATTATTAATACTTTGTTCAACTTTTACGAATTTGCTACTTACAGAAATATATTTTCATTTAATATAAATGTTTCCCTTTAATATCCTTCAAAATCTTTCAATGAATTGCTTTACGGTATTATTAAGGTTAAAAAACAAAAAGGTAAAAAGCCCATTCCCAAATCTCTTTTTTTCTACTTACTTTATTTAAGTTAATATGAAGTGAAACGCTTTCATTGCTTTTGTGATCTTCTATGGAGCCATCTGTCTGTCCGTTTTCCGTCAGCTTTTCTTCTCCGTTGCCTTGGATCATCCTGCCCATTTTGCATTGTGATAACTGGAATTAAATTCATTTCTGTACCATCGTCAAATAATTTTAATATTCTCATTGAAATTTCCATATTTTTGCATCTTCAATCGCTTAATGTAAAATTTTGGGTAATCAAAAAATTGTTCGTAAAAACTGGAGCACTTTTCTTTCAATTAATTTATTAACGAAGGAAAATTACTGTTATTATTATTTTTTAATAATTCATATTATATTATAAATAATTTTTATTATGTGCAATTAAAATTTCATCAAAATATTTTAGCATGAATCATTTTTTTTTGACAAAACTTACTTCTTCTTTGGTTGCCGACAATTCTTCCTCTAATGTTGTATTCCTTTCTAATGCAACTCGTAACCTTTCTCTCACCTGCAATGAAGCAAGTAAATTAATCATACAGATAGTATTTTACTGGATTAACATTCCGTTTTTATGCTTTAGGGCACATTCATATTATTAAGTAATTATGAAATCTTTCATAGAACATAAAAAACTGGAAAAGTCAATGGTAAATACGTAAAAAAAATTAACTTTCTTTACCATTTTGAATTAGATAAATAAAAGATGAGATTTTTTTAAAAACGTTATAATACTGAAAATGATGACACTGTCATGATAAAATGTGGCACTGTAGAAAATATTTCACCATGGTTAATTGAAATATTGTCTCAGATTCATAATTTTTAACTTCAAATATGATAATAAAAATCTTGAAGGAAGTTTGTGACATGTGGCTTTTGACAATAAAAATTTATAATTTTTTGATTTGACTCTAATGAAATAGAGAAGGATTCAGTTTTTCAAAGATTTGGTTTTATCCATTTTTCAATTTGATTCAAGGTTTGGTTTATATCCATTTTATTATAATTATTATATTTATTTATATATATAATAATTATATATTTATTTATAACATTTGACCTTATTGTAAAAATAAATAATTATATAAAGAAAATATTCAATTCAAAACTCAGAAGAGCAGAATTTTGAAAGATTAATTATTGTGCCCAATGAAAGATTATCATGATATAGGGGAGATAAAAAAAAATTCTTCATAACTGGAAAAGTCAATGGTAAATACGTAAAAAAAATTAACTTTCTTTCTCATTTTGAATTAGATAAATAAAAGATGAGATTTTTTTAAAATTATGAAGAATCTAATTGGGCTTTACTTTCCTAATCTCTAGTGAATGAAGATGTTTTTAAAAAGTAAATGTTAAAAGTAATGATTTTGATATATTCATAGTTCTTTATTTAAGCATAAAACAATAAATGGTTAGCAAATGAAAAGGCATCCTCTTAAAATCATTAGGCCACGAAATTCTGAATCACAGTCCTAGAATAATTAAAAAAATTAGAACTATATAGAGGCAATTTATCAAGGGAGACTAAGAGAAAACATTTTTTATTTTTGCGAAATATAAGGTATCGGGTATAACTGAGAATTGTTCGGTGAAACGCAGATATCTGCTTAATATAATACATTGTTCAAGATCTTAAATTACAATCTACTATTTTTTGACAAAATTACTCAAGATAAAAATCATTCATCAACCAGAATAATTAATTTGTCGTTACATTAGCGAATAACATAATAGAATCATAGCAGTTATCAAGGGCATTAACTGCAGATTCAAAGAATGGGGAGGTTTTATTTGGAAGACTGTCTAAAAATCTTCAGTATTATACTTTATATAATTCCAGTAAACAAAGAATTATAATAATTTATGTGAAAACTTCTTTTCTATGATAAAATCTATTATTCATTTTCATTCATATTTTCTGTTAAATCCAATCATCATCGTATCAAGAAATCGATCAAGATTTAAAAATAAACATTTTGTTCGACGATTCTTTCTGAAAATCATTAAATTCAAATTCAAAATTTAATTTTATAATGAGAATGGTCGAAAGTAATGATTCAAATTTCATCAATTTTTTTTACAAAAAAAATCTGCTTTTTAAAAAACAAATGGATAATATTAATAGTCTGACAATGAACGAAAGAACTTAAATATTCTCTACATTGTAAGTTACACAAAAAATTTGTATGATAATATCTTCCAGTTATCAGTGAAAATTCAAATAAAAAAAATTAGGTTTATGCTTTCTAAACGGTAATCAACTATGTGAACTTAATCAAAAACAAAATCTCTTAAATTCCCAAATTTTAAACATAAAGACAAGGTATACACATTTTTAATAAAGATTATATTTTATTTCTGCTAAATATTATACAGCTAGTGCTTAAAAGCAACAAATGTAGAAAAATTTGTGTTATTAAATTTTTGAAATAAAAATTAAAATTGATAAAGGAAAATGGAAAAATATTTAAAAATCAGAGGACAAATTTAATTAGATGACATTTTATAAAGTATTTAAAAAAAGAATTGCGGAATAAATGTAATAAAAAAATCTATAAAAAAACTCTCATGATTAAAAAGGAGAATCATTCCACACTAAAAATTTAATTTCTAAGTGAAAAAACATCTAAGTTCAGAGAGGTGGAAACTTTTCGATAACTGAAGAATTCTTTAAAAATCATCTTTCAATCTAATTGGAATATTTTCTAATTCAAAGCACCTCAGCTTTTTGGGCTATTGAATAAAATATTTGATTCTCGTAATATAGTTTGCAATAAATCATATTACCGGGGATAAGTATGTCTCTATACTCTGATATTATCCGAACAAATTAAAATTTGTCAGTCTTATAATTACGACTGAGTGTAATATATAGAAATTATTTATAAATTACAATGGGATATTACGTACTTATTCATTAATTAATTATGTATTATAATTTAAAGTATAAAATAATTTCTTAATTCAATTGCACAACTAGTTGAATTAAAGAATCATATCATACTAATATGTATCAATCAAGTACAATTTTATTTCAAATTTATATTTGTAATCTCAATATAACTTTTTGTTTTTAAGGGCTTTCAGTTAGCTATACCTCACCTAAATCAAGTAATAATGGCTGATGAAAGATGAAAAGTCAAATCAGAAAATCTGAGAGAACTTTTCCTTAAAAATATTTCCTTATCATTAAGTAAGTCATACATCCTAGAATTTTATAACTAGAGGAAAAAAAAATTGTAAAAAAGAAAGGTAAGGAAGCATAAATTGCAGAAAGGAGAAGGATAAAAACAGCGTTGAAGATAAAGAGCTCATAAAATCTAAATGAGGCTCAAGAAGAGTTTTATGCTTGGTTAGATTAAACCCAGAAAGAAAGGCAAAATTTTACAATCAAAAAGCAACAACCGAAGAGGATTTTAAAGTAAGACGGGAATCGGATGTCAGTTTTTCCTCTGAATCATATTTCGACTAAAATAATGTGGGAAAAATCTATTATTATCAAATGTATAAATCCAGTTATTAAATGTATTCACATATTTTGTGGATCAGCTTTGTCAAGCATAGTCTCAATCTATGAGACAAGCGAGTAATTTTATCCTGGATCCATCATTCAATTATATATACAGCCGACTACTATTTGGAAATACATATTGAAGTGGGGAAAAATTGCTTTTAATCATCTTGGGAATGAAATAAATTTTCTCTTTAAATATCTTTTGTGAGGCCAATTGTAAGCAATGATACAGAACCGTCAGACCAAGACATACAACCTGAAAGGCTTAATAATCTTACAATATCTATGTATTAGAGAGAATTTAATTTTATATGATTATGTATTTATAAATTTTTTAAATATATCTATATATTAAATATGTTTAATCTATACATAATAGATCTTAAAATATTAAATATGTATTTATAAAGTTTAATTTTATGAAATTAATGCTGTCGCTTAATGATAAATAAAACAAAATTTAAAATTGTTTCAGTTTTCATGACCTACGTAACAAAGAGGTCCGTATTGGTTAATATGGATAGAACTAAGGGAAAGTTACCCGCATCATAGCCTTATTTCCCTGGCATTTGATAAAAAAAGTGATCAATTATTCCAAATTTTAAAATATGGCAGTGACATTAGACGAAAATCTTTTAAATTTGTCGAATAATAATATTAAAAATATTTTTTACCTTCTCATCAAGAGCTTTATGATGCTCAAATAAACTTTTTAACGCTTTAAGCACCTCGACTTCGCTGGACACCCCTGATTGAGAAGCTGTTTGTCTTTTCACCACAGTCATTCTTAAAGATCTTTCGTGTCTCGAAACTAAACATTCCAAATGCTCCAAAAGAAGCTGAAAAGTAGAAAGTGCATGGGTTATTTTCAAATGAATGAATATCCTTTAAATCTGTAATTATGAACTTGTAGAATTTCAATAGCATTTCCTATCGAAATTTTTAATTCATGAGATCGTTTTTCTCAGCAGTATTACAAAAATGTTCTGTCAATATTTCTACGTTTAAAGCGGCAAGGATTAGAATATGGATTTTTTAGTTTTTTTTGTCAATGATAAAAATAAAACTAAGTCTTTCAGCTTTGAATTTAGATTGCATAAAAAAATTACCATAAAAATTATTAGCTGTTTCTTTATGACATTTTATTCACATATAAGCAATTCTAAGTTGAATGTTCAAAATAGATCAAAACAACTTTTACGATTCTATAAACTTAAATCAGATACTCTAACATATTCGAATAATTTCTTCCCGCAAATTCAGTTAAATAGCTATCACATTTGTACTTGATACGTTCTGATATAAATTCAGTTTTTGTTGTTTCCTATAGTTTACATTAAAAGAAAACTGAACGTTACTTTCTTAACCTGAAAAGCACCGATTAATGTTATAATAAATTTAAAAAAAGATATATTCAAAATCCAATCCGTAACGTTACAATTTTAATGACAAAGCCTTCTCATTTTCATCCTATTTTCGCGATAGGGTATACAATTGTTTCAAATGGTTACTTGTTTATGCTTTCTCTTGGATGGTAACCATTGTTGAGGTTGCCGAACTTTGTGAATTGTAAAAGTTGGGAAGGTGAAGAACTTAAACTTTTCTTCATGGAGTGTTTCATTTCATATAATTAATTTTATGCTTCCATAGAAAATACATGAATAAGTTTTTCTTCTTCCTATTCGGACAAGTGCCTTTTTACAATAAATTTTTATAGAGCATAATTCATTAATGCGATCGGCCGTAAAATCTGAAGCTGATAATTAAAAAAAGCATAAAATACGACATTAAGAATTTCATTTTACATTTCAAAATATTGCTCTAAAAGAAAAATAAATTGGTGCTGAAACATATTTTGAACCAACCCTGGTGTTGTTTCTTTCCGCCTTTAGCTCGACTATTTCTTCCTCGCGTTCCAGCAAGTTTTCTCTCGCCTGATTCAACTCCTTCGTCAGGGTGGCAAACTCCTGCAAAGTAAAAGACAATGTACAATTCATTATTCTATTGTCTTCTTGTTCTAATCGGGTCAAGGAAAAGTTGGCAGGAAGTCTCTCTAAGAGCTTTCCCAAGGAGGTGGTCTGTTTTAATGTTTCCTTTTTATATTTTTGTTTTGGTAAAAAGCTTTTCTTGCGGAGGAACTGAGAGATGGATCGATCTGTATTTTTTAAATTTTCAGATAAACATCATTTCCAAATAATAAAATCAATTTCCACAGTAAGTGTTAAGAGAATTTATCTCAAAGAGATTTTATTCAATTACATACCCATAACCGGTCCATTATTTACATGAAAAATCTATAGAAAAGTATTAACCGAAATTATTCGAAATTATACTATTATTATAATGTCCAGGCATTAGGCAAAATAATCCGTCACTTAAGCTTTCTTAACTATATCTCTCGCGAAAATAATTTACTTACGGGCACGTCTCTCAATCTCTCATCATTTTTTCCCGTTGGAAAATTTAAAAGATCGGAAATTATCAGTCCAAGAATCTCGTTATGAACCATGCATCATGAAACTGAATCTCTAGGTTCAAGTAATAATTTTAGGCACGGTAAACTTTTAAGGCGCGGAACAGCATTTAACATTACCTGGAGCAGAACGATATGTAAGATACAAGAACAAGTTTTAACGCCATTTTTCGAGGCTCCATCTTCGAACGTTCCATTTGATTTAAAATGGAGCAACTGCTTAAATATATTCTCCACTAGAACATTTATATTGTTCGTGCCGATGCTATGATTGTGGTTCTGACCGGAACACACCGACTGCAGAAGATTCAACACACTTATGTTGCCTTTATTCACATTCACGTTCTGCACGATACCGTTTCCGTTTCTGTCACTCATTTGCGACACCGTGCAAATCTTATTGCGTAAACATAGAATGAAGCGATCTTTTCGAATGGTTGAAATTGCAATAAATCAACAATATTTTCTTCACAGCTACACCTAAAGTAATTGACTACGGAGGGAAAAAAGGAGCGCAGATGGTTCAGTCGTTGAAACATCATTGCCGATTGTAGGCGTTATATTATGCTATATTAATCGATCCTGCGTATGAAATGAATGAAAAGAAAATATTTATCAAGATGGCAAAAGTGAAGGATGAAAGACATTTTGAAATTTTTATCCCCCATCGGCGCGTCTCTCAACTCAACAGGGGGAATAATCTTCTAAGAACCGACAGGAAAGAGCAGGAGATCTTTCCCGGGCTCAAATCTCAAAAGATCTGACGCCTTTTCTCCAGTACCATAAATCTTTTAATATTTTAATAACGAATTCAACAATAATTAATTAAAAATATGTAATATGTATGAAAATTTTTTTTTTAAATACTTATGGACAAGCAATGCTTCTTAAATCTTAGCTTTTTAATGGAATAATCCTAATGAATAATGTAAAAAGGAAATTAATAATAATAGAAACTCATCCTAAAAACCACTTTAAAAATTCTGTTGTATTTACATTCTTGTTTTTATGCATAATATATATATTAAAACTGAGTATAAATTGCTTAGATTTTCCCTTGATTTTAATGGATTATCCGTTCTGCGGAATAAAATCGCATTAAAAATCATCTGATATTTATGGAAAACCAATTCTCAAATAAATCCAAAATTAAACACGAAATATTTTTTAGATACAAAAAGATTATTTCAAAGAACGCCGAAATATAACGATATCGTACCTATTTTCTAGTTTAACTCTATTGAAAAGTTGAAGCAAATTTTAACTTTAAATATAGTAAAAAAATAATTACATTAAATACTATAAAAAATCTATAATAGTTATGTTAAATATCATAAAAATTTATTAAACTTATGACAGGAATCGAGCCCTTCTTCAATTTTTTTTAAAAAATTTCTAAAATATTAAGATTTGTTTATGTTCGTAATTCATACTTCCCTCGAAAAGAGAGATTTTTAAAACGAAAATCGTAAATTTTCTACTTTTAGAAACGTGGAAAAAGATAAATACATAATTAATTATAATGTGAAAAAAAACCAAAATGTAAAATACAGCATTATCAAAAACATATTTCATACAGGGTACATATTTATCGTAATTAGCTAGAGATAAAATATTCCAATTCATATATTCATATTTATAAACATACTCGTTATTTATGAATTCAAAGCGTTGAAATCATTTTGGAACCAATTTCGTATAAAACAGAATATTTGATTAAATGGATTTGTTATTACTTACTCATAAAAACATAAAAATCTCACATCTTCTGTGACTTATGAAACACTCATAGTTGCAGCATATCTTTCTTTTTATGTCTTCATTTATATTTCAAATTTCGACGGGTATTAAATATAATATTAAAGATAGCATTTAATAACGCTTTTCTTAAGATTTTTTAATAATCATATAAGCCAAAGATTTTCGTATAATTTTATCTGAGTAAATAATATCGTATTATCGGTAGTCGATCGTTTCGGTCAAAATATTTGCATGCCTTGAACCGAAGATTGCCAGCGAGGATTCGACCGCACAATCGGAGAACACTATGTCACAAGATGCGACTCTATAAATGCACGCTGAAACTTATTTGAGTTTGTCATGAATTATTTTCATTATCATAGTTTTCACTGAACCATATACCAGGGGAGTTTAGACCTGAAGGGCCTAAACAACCTCAGAAGAAGTTTAACTGCATCTTTACATCAAAGTAGCAGTCAATAAAGGCCTGATTGAAAATATATCTTGATTTTCTACGTCCCGTCCGATGATTCCACTCCTTATAAAATGGCTAGGCACCAGAAAAAAAAGTTGCACTCAGCTAACTATTATAGAAGACAACCTTTAATTTCGTTTTATTTTGAAGTTTTACCATACACAAATTTTAGCTATTGAAATTCACTTCCATTTATTATTATATTAGCTTGGCCGTCTAAATTTTCCTATTCTTTTTGAAAATAATGATACGTCATAAAAGAAAGACTTCAATTTATACATTAAAGTAGTATGATATAGACTCCAATTACGAGGATTAAAGCCTCAAGTTATCGGCATGAAACGAGGTTATTGAACGAAAATAAGGGTTGAAGACTCTTGAACCTACATCAGATTCATTTCATCGTAAATATTTACTTAGTTTTCACCAGACTCTTCTTTCCTCTTATGAACCAGAAGTTGTTTCCAGAAAAAAAAAAATTTGGTTTCCATATTTTAACTATTTATGAATCTGATCAAGTTTGCTTTTTTTTTAAAGTCTTATTTGTCATTTACTACAACTAAAGTTGCCCTTACTAACGATTAGTAGTCTCTATTCTGTATTCTATTCATCATTCATATTACTGTCTGTGACCAGCAAAAGATGTTTTCCATAAGCTTTTCTTTGAAGCACCAATAAGTTAATTCTGAAAAAAATACCTGAAAAAAAGTCCCAATTTTTCCATCGTGGTAACGCAATTATCGAATTCTGAGAACTTCTCAGCAGAAAGGAATCAAGATGTTTCCTTTAACCGCTTTTAAATCAAATATAAGCTTTTCCAGTTCTTTAGATCCATCTTTTCCTTTAGAAATAAAAACTTTTTATGTCTCACTTTGGAGAACATTCACGATTTCGAAATAATAACGCAATCACTTTAATCGGGAAGACCTCGCACTTGTTTCACACCTCTGCATTTTCTCTATGAACATGAGCAAAAAGAATTAGATAAAAGTAGCTTTGCTTGCATAATCAACAGGGGAGTCCGTCAATGTCCGTCGTGAAGGGAGTCCGTGTTAATTTGAATCACGATATTCGAATAACGAATTAGAAAAGTTTCTAAGATTCTAACTTTTAGAAGAAGCTATCAAAATTTTTACTGCTAATACTACTAATCCATGCCAGAAAATTTAATAATAACATCAAAACCGCTAAAGTCGTTATTTTTTATAAATTTTATTTTATGAAAATCTGAATGAATTTTTAATGTGTGAAAGTCACAGAGCAAAAGTTTAAAATTCAAAGTTAAGATTAATGCAAGTTAAATAAAAATTATATTTTCACTTTAATATGACTAATGTGAATTTTATACAGTAAAATAAATCATTTTTTCGCTTAGTATTTTATTTCTTGTTTGTGTGATTCAAAAATTATATAGTAATTGATTTATTATTTAATAAAAGTGTCATTCAAAATATTTTTCCGCAAGAGATTAACTGCAACGTTCAATAAATTAATAGTAAGTTGAACCATTAAAGGCGTTCATCTTATACTAATGCTTTTCTTCTTTGGTGTGCGAATTACAGTATAAAATAAATTTTTTCCTTCTGTGAATTATTCACATCTTTTTTGCTGTTGCCAATATCAACTACCCGTCAAGACTATAAAAATGTCAAAACAATTATTTTTTTTTTAAATTACATTTTCGTTTAGTATCCTTTTCCGATTCTTCTCAATTTTTAAGCATTTTTTCCGAAAAAGTTTCAAAAACTTTCCATGCGACAGCAGTTACTTCTTGTTTACTATGCCCACTGAAATAACAGGGTCAAAAGGTTTATTGTAATTTATCAGATTATTAAATTTTTATTTAATTTATCAGAATTGTTAAATTTTAATCACCTTGATCGAAGATATCGAAATATCAAAATAATTTATTTCATCCAACTTCTAAAAATAATAGTATCGTCAGTAATCTCGGCTTTAATTTGATCAAACTCATAACTCAAAAATAGTTTTGAAGTTAAGAAGTCGTTAGAACAATCAAGGTAAAGCAAATGTAAAAAACATTAAAATAATTCAAAGTATGAGAGGTCAAAAAATAATAAAAACAACTGATTTTCTTGAGCAAACGATGAAGAAAAACAGTAGAAAATTTCTCCCTTATAATTTCATCTAATATCAACGACTTAAAAGCTAACATGCAAAATCTAAAACAATCAAAAGATGTAGTCCGGCAAAAGAAAAAAATGCGGATAATCAATACAATTCTGCAGAGTGGAAAAAAATTACTTGTATAGTAAGAAGTAAAAAATGAAATTAAATTTAAGAATTTTTATGCCAGCTAAAACAAAATTCGAGAATTAACTGTCCATATTATATTTAAATGATAAATTATTCCGCGAATAGAGAAAAAACTTCGTAAAATACCTATTTATAAGCAACGAAAAACTTTTATTTGTGCCTAATACACATACAAGGAAATTAAACTCTGACCTTTAATTACGTATCAGAACTTGGCCCTAATAAAATAAATATTCAGATTTATATTTTTACTTATAGTATTCTAAAAAAATATAATTTTCTAGGGACATTCTTGTACATCTAAATTAAAATTATTCACTGTTTCGGTTTGTCGATGCCGAAACGAGTGGCCAAATAATCGAATTTTTACACTAAAGATCAGAATGAGCACAATCTTTTGAAGAATCCACATTTGAGTTGCAGAAATGGAGAAATCCGCGTTGACTTCCAACATTTATCAATAAAAAACGTAAATAAAATTCCACTCACCAAACGGAAAATAATGAAGACTGGATACTGACCGGGACTTTTATATGTAATCAAGATTCACAAAAGGTTTCTCGTCAGCCTCTATAAATATTTCTAAATTATATGAAGCCCATGAAAGGAATTCCAGGCGGACGCAAACTGAATATATAAATTAGATTCCTAAACTTCGCCTGTTCGAATTCCCCCTCTTGAAGAATTATACCGTGCCTTACCTGAAATAATAAAATACAATAAGTTTTATTAGTAGAAAAATTAAGTGAGCGACAAAGATTATTATGCTCTTTATATTGTGAAACCGCTTTGTTATCAATCAATCCAAACAAAAAATACTAACAATTTACAATGATATTAAAAATATCGTATCAGGCAATATATTTTAAATAAGTGTATGCCCGTTTTTACGTAAATTAATTTCTTTATAAGAACCGTTCTTGGGCTAAATTATTGGCCATATAATAAAAATTTATTTCGTTTTATTTATATACAATAGTTTTTTTATCTGGATCAACATATCTGCATAACACAGACATTCCATTTTTCGATTGGAAAAATTTCTATTCTGATCCAATTTTGTTTTTTTTTTTTATCTTAATTTCTTATGATTTAACATTACGCTTCTTGGTTATTCAACTAGAATGCCTGTTGGATTTTAGGATCTTTTTTTTTATTAAAGAGGAAAAAAAGAAATTTAGAACAAAATGAAATCGGGAAAGATAACAAATAGTTCCTGAGACAAAGGCATGAGAGACATGAAACACCAACCTGCAGATGGAGCTGAAAATATGGATAAAAATAATAAGATGGTTAAAGATAGGAAGCTGAGCATCACAATTATCTATCGGAAATGAAAACAGAAATGACTACTTTTTCAATAAATAATCACCTATTATTATTTATTATTTTACAATTTGATAAACTCTATTACATTTTCTTATAAAAAATTATAAAGTCCTTATTTGTTTGACTAACGAAATCTTGAACATCTTGTAAATGGGCATTAAAACAATAAAATTAAATTCTCTTCGACATATTGTATGTTTCTGGTACGTATGTGTATATTATTAGGCGAAATCAAGTTGTTTTGTTTTTCTTGCAGTTCCCTTTAGTGGGCCTCTTTAGGCAATTCTTTTCTGTAAAGTTTTTTTTAGGACTCTAAAAGGTGAGTAAAGTAAAATTACCGTCAATTTGTTGTTCACTGAATCAGTTTTCCTTGTTATCACGTTGTAGAATTAGGTTTTAAAGACCACTTTGATGGATGAAAAATCTTAATTTCCTACGAAAATTTTGATTCTTAAGAAACCATTTGTTCCAACAAAATTTGATAGTTTTTTATAATGTCGCAATTAAATACACATATAAAAATTGACCGCTGAAGTTTTTGTAGAGAAATGACTTTAACATTTTTTCTATGAATCCCATTGCATATTTTTATTAAACGTTAATTAGGCCTTTTTTAAGGAAGCCTTTTAAATAAAACATCTTTTTTTTATAATCATCTTTTCCAAATACATTTCAATATTATTCTCATTAGTTTAAACTTAAATGTAAATGAAATTCAACACCCGATTTAAACGATATAAAATACGCATCAAATATTAATTTCATCATAGTTTAGTATCGTGAGACTCATTGAATAACAGATATTGACCTTGCCTAGCCTCTTATTGTAGAATTCTCTCTATATACTAACAAAGACAATGGAAATGAATTTTTCGACTTCGTTGATGTCTTTTGTTCTTTAAAACGAATTCATATATGGTTAAGTACTTTGTCAACCAGCATCTTAGTAACTGAAGGAAAACCACAACAATTTGGTTATATCAAGAGTTTAATATTAAAAAATTTTTTTCATCAGAATATTTATGATTTTCTTGATAATTGATACAACATTAAATTTAAGAGGCACCAAATAAGAAATTATGAATGTAAAACTAGTTTTTTAGTTAAATAGAATTTTATGATTTGTAAAGTAATGAATTACTTTAAGTAAAAGCACCAAAGAGCGGTTTTGAAATAATATAGAAAAGCATGCTTTCAGCATGCACCTGAAGAAAAAGCATAGACAAAAATTTCTTTGGGGAATTTTTATTGAAGCGTATTATTCAATTAATGTTTCCCAGAGTTTGAGATTTATTGAAGGCATCTTTACGACCATCATTTGCTATCCTATGGTCGTTCCCGCCTCCAGTTCATGTGAATCCATTTTCAGATTTTCTTCAAACTTGGGTTGTTTTGAGCGACATTCGAGGATCTTAATGTAAATGTATATTTTCCGCCCATATGAGAGAAATTTAAAATTATTTCCGTATGGAAAGGGGAGATAAGGATTTTTCTCAGGTAGAATGCGATTAATGTTGAAATCTAATTCAGCAGTTTGATAATACTGATTGCTTCACTTGTTTCTCATTAAAATGTTCGTATACAGTCTAGCTCTTTGTTTTATAATTTAAAAAAATCCAAACCCAATACCAATTACATATATCAATAGTTCGCGAATCAAATATTATTTGATAACTATAAATCTGAATTTCGACTACTTTATATCAAAAATATGAAAATTAATTTTGCAAAACAATCGAAGTCAAAATTCAAAGTTTCACTTAATCGGTAATTTTACGTTAAATTGTTATCACTATCTGAATTTTTCCATTTAAATATTTCTCAATGCATTGTTTCCTATATAAAATAAATTACCTGCACAAATTCCCGGATACAACCATTCCCATGTAGTTTAAAGAACTCCTGTAGCGTTGCCAGTCCCTTAGGAGAATATAATTTATATCCATTTTCTTTTTTATAATTTCTGACATCGCAGTCGTGTATGCTAATGTTATTAATATTATTATTGCCGCGAATAATATCATTATCACCATTATTACTATCATCATTATTATTAATAGTATTTTTTTTAATATTATTGTTGATAGAAGATGCATTGCAGAACATTGCACTCCGATTAGCAGGACAAAGTTTTTACCTTAAGCATTAATTTTTAATTCCGACATGAAAGCAATGCAAACATCGCAATATTTTTAATATTTAATATTTTAAATTTAATTATTTAATAGTAATACAAGGGAATCTTAATTCGATATAAAACTGATTTCTTATATTTTATTTACAGGACAACAAAAAATATTATATATATTCCAGAGTTTTTATTCAAGTATATATATGCTGAAAATATAAATCAACTATTCATTAATATATGTGGTTGGGAATAAATATCAAATGCATGAAGTTCGGCAAAATATTTCAATGAAACAATAATAGTGAGTTTTAACAATTAAAAATATTTCAGATTGGACTTTGACAACCAGCAATAGCAACCAGGTTGAGCTCTAACATATTAAATATATTCTTTATGTGTTTTCAGTGACCGTAAATTTTTGTTATGGTACATAACAAAAAAAAAATGCTACTTATTCATGGACATCTTTCTAATTTTTTTAAAAATATATAAGTCGAAAAATAAATAAATATTAATATATCTTCAAATAGGTGATGCGGAAACAATATTATGGTTATCTAGGTTAAACGAGGTTTAACCTTTTAAACGATCGGCTAAAAACCATCAAATTTTCCATAATTCATAACTCATAGTTTGAAAATTAAATGTACCTAGCAAAAGTGAAAATCAAAGTTTAATGACTACAATGAAAAAGCAGAAAAATATGATATGATTGATGCTAAGTCAAAGACCTTATTCAAAACACCTGGAGACTATGTTAACATAAGGAACTATTTTGAAACATGTGAAAAATAAAAGATCAAATTTGAATTGAATGAATTCAAAAGTAGTAATGTGAAATAAATGTTTCGTTATTCTCAACTCAAAAAGTTCAAAATATTAAAAACCGTAGGGATAAAAATAGGAGAAAGACTGATGAAATATAGTTGTGCCTGGAATTCTCTCCAAAATAAAAATCTTTACCGCTAGCGCGGCTTTCTTAATTTCATATATAATATATAAAAATAAGGTAGAAACTATTTTTTTTAGATAAGAGTATTAAGATTTTATGAAAAACCGATTCCTAGAAGGAAACTCACGATGGTAGAAAACACAATCAAATAACTATAAATCATATTTGTTGCTCCTCGGGAAATTTGAACTCTTTTAAGTCTTCGGATCTCCTGCAGCGTGTCCAGGTGGAAAATGGTTTTACAAAAGTTTTTTATAATATGATAAATTATTTCAGAATGTCATCTAATAGCTCATAAAACGGACTAAAAAATAAACCAGAAAATTAAAAAAAATACTTGAATTTTTCAAAACTGCATTATTTCGAAAAAACCAAATTATAATTTTAAAAAATCAGACTAATTAACCATTAAATAAATAATATACATCACATCTGCATAATGAATCGTTTAATAGAAAACATAAAAAAATGAAATAAAATATCAATAAATTACTCTTAAATATCTTAGGATTAAATTTTCATACCGCAAAGGCTTATTACAAAAAAGAACTCTGCGAAGACGATAAACATAACTACAATATCACGAATTTGTAAAACCAAAAGATGTTATATGATTTTATTTTTTCATTGCGTGATTATACAATAAACGGCCTCCGGTCATAATTGGTAGAAACATGAATAAAAAATTTTCAAATCATAATAATTAATTTGCTAATTATGAGTAAAGGTATTGTATCTTCTTCGATATAAAAAAAATGTTAAACTGATTCCTTATGATTCGTGAATAATACAAACGAATCCGTTTTAGGGTGCATAGTTGAGGGTAAAATAAAATTGTTCATAAGCAAACCGTGATCACGTATTTGAATGACCAGAACTGGAAGCAAGAAAATGGAAAGAAACACAAAAAACATTCCACCAATCTAGGCGAACAACGAAACAAAACTGAAATCTAAACGCTTACACGAGGACGGCTCTGAACAAAATTGAGAAAGATTCAGAGCCGATGTAGTTGCGATGTGAGGGGATGAAAATAGGGAATGAAACTTTCAACCCCTATCAAACTTCTCCCCCAAATTATATATTGTTTATGGATATGCCCATATGTTTCACTTATTAAATTTTTATTATAACAACACTTACTGCAGTCGTTTTCATTAAAAAAAATCTACTTCAAAATTTTATCGATTATAATGTTCAGAGCACGTGCATTTCTCTACTGTAACGGAAAATTCACCTAGTAGAGCAGAATTTTTTATCAACGATTTCTATCAAAAAATCATCCTCATTCGATATAATAGCAAATTATCACAAGCAGAAATTTCGTCATTAAGTTCGTTTAAAATTGTCTTAAAACTAATTTTTAATATTTTTCATATTTTAAGAATGACTAGATTCCAATAAATTTCATTCACCTGATCTAAGTTCCTAGTACATATATTTTAAAGCTATGAGTCTCTTTTTTCGATAAAATTATATATTAACATTAGAATTAGCAAGAACTTCTATAATGTATACAGTACTTAATACCTATTCCAAAATATCAATATTAAACGCACGGAAACAACTGAACCAGAAAATAAATTGAAATTTGGGATTTAAAGGAATAAATTAATGTAAAATAATGACAAAACAAGGTAACAATGTAAAGCACATGAAAATATAAACATAATTTAAACCGCATAGTGAATTAATTTATCGGCATTAGAGCTCATAATAGCTTTAACAAAAACAATTTGCAAGCCAATGCAAGATGTTATAAAAGTAACGGAGCCAAACAACCTGGTTGCAAAATTTGTCGCATGATGTAAAACATTGTACATCAAGTGAATATCAGGGGCACAAGCTTAATCAATAAAACAAAAAGGAAATGCATAAGAAAGGTAACTGAAGGAAAATTCAGTCAAGCAAATTGAAAAAAATGGTGGAAAGAAAAATTGGAATAAAAATCAAAGTTTTACGCTAAAGAGGTAAGCCGTTGCGCCCAATGCCTTCGTTGTAATAACTACTTTGGGGCTAAAATCTCAAATTTTTCTACCTTAATCTAAATTTTAAAAATATTGCTGTCCTATGTCGAAGGACTCGACATCAACGAACTCAAAATTTCTCTTTTTGACATCCCTGCATTAACTGTCACATTTTCAATTTATATATCACATACCTTTTTTTTTGAGACTCTCCTTCATATATCACATACCTGACTTAAGTCTGAAAATCAGAAGATGAGAATGTCTTTTGTTAATGAAGTAACTTTGTTTGCTGACGAAATCCTGTGTTAGAAAGTTTCGTCGCAGTCGTTCTCCAAATATTTTGTATATTCATTTTTTTGTGGTATAAAAATCGTATAACGCTTTTCAGACAACTTAGGGAATAAACATACGAAACTGGAACTACAGAAATGGTTTTCCCAATTTAGAGCTTGTTTTACAATGTCTTTAAGAAAACACTTCTGTCAAATAAAATTAAAAATAAATAAGGCTGTAATTAGATAAATTAGAGAAATTTGCTCTTTAATTCAATCATTAACAAAAACCTCATCCACCCCAGCTAAGAATTTTGCAGATATATACAAGGTCGTCGCCAAATAAAACAAAAAATGAAAAATAAAAAGACATAATTTATTCATTTTTTGCAGCTCCTAATTTTAATTTTCTTCTTTCTTTTATTCAATTTGCCAAAATCAGAATTCTCCAATTCTCCCTTTCTGAAATTGAGATGTTCCTATTTTTATGTTACATTCTTTTCTTTATATACAATGTAGATCGCTTGAAATAAAATATATTCGAATTACGTAAAGAATTTTTCGTCAAATGTTCCTGAATTTTTAACACGGTTAAACTATTCTTATTACCATTTTATATGATATACATATCAGTTTTTGAAAAATGAAAAATTTATATTTAGGAAAATAAAAATATAAATAAATGCAATAATAACAACAGTAAAATACTTTTTTATATTTTTATCAAACAACATTATGATGATATTCCGTTCCTTAATTAGAATCTATTAGTAATTTCTAGCATTATTTCAACCTTTTTTAATAATAAATTTAAATCAGTTTTGACAATTTAGAAATTCAATTTATTCAATAGCCTTTCCTTCTTTCCTTTATTTCGTATTTATTTTCTACATGATATTTCCGATATTAATAATATGACACGAATATTGCATACCTCGTCGAATCAGAATTTATTAAAAATAAACGGTTTTCATATGTTTTAATATCATGCAGAAAAAAATTAAAGTAATAATTTTGTCATCACTCACAGTAATTTCTTTTATTATAATTGTTTAAATTCACCTGCTTACAAAAAAAATATACAATTTAATTAAAATAAAGCAGATAAAAATTTGCATTAATTTAAGTAAAAAAGAAGAAATATTACATTAGTTTTATGAATTAGTTAACTGCTTTACTATTAGAACATAAACGATGATCTAAAATGTGGGCGAACTCGTAAGATTTCATAGTCAAAATTCTCTGGCTATAAGAAATGTAAACCTCAAAAGATACTAGGAAATCGAGAAATACTGCAGATAAATGATATGAAAATGGCAAAAAAGAAGATGAATCAGAAGTTAATGGAAAGAGACTGATTTTTTGCATCTTTTCTAAACGTTATCTTTAGTTCCCTCGAAATGTGATACTTGTATGTAACGTATACCCGAGAAAAGCTAAAAGCTAACTTAAGTCAATAACGTTCGAATTTCCTTTTTAAAATGTGGTTCATCTCCTATTTAAAAAGGGAAATTGTTTCGGGAAAATTTTTCAGCGCCACCTATGGAACAATCATCGCTTTTAAGATTACATATTACATTAGTGAGCCATGAATACACGGTCAGAATTGTTTGGAAGCAATATTAAGGCTATAATGGACGGGTATTAAATTTATTACATTGATGAGTACAGGGTAAGATATTAAGATAGATTTTAGATTCTAGAATTCAAAAAAAGTGAGAACGTAAATGATTAGCACATGTTCATATCAACTCTCAATTTCTATATGGTGATTTTGTGTAAATTAAGAATCATGCCAAAAATGGATCAAAAGTATGTTTCTACTTATATGTGTAACCATAACTTCTTTCGATGGACTTATGACACTCTATTACTGATAATGGTTTACTAAATGAGCAAAAAATAGTGAAAAGACCAAAAGAAAATCTTATATTTGCATTTAACATTGTTCATTATTTAGAATCATCAAGCTAACTTATGTATGCTATGCATTTTACATGACTGAAATTAATTGCTAATCATTTTCTACAATATCGGATTACATTGATCATATAACTAACATTTGAATATCTTATACTTCAAAAAATTAAGAAAGCCTGTAATACGGTGAAATGAGTCATTCTTCAGTCTATCTTATGAAATTATTCCATTCTTCAAGCACTTAAAATTAACGATCGAACCTTTATTTTACATGGAGACGATAAAGACATCGAAAATGTGATTTGGGAAAATAGTTTTTTTAAATTTTTTTTTTAAAATGCGAGCTACTGAAATCGATCACTTCTACATCCGTAACTTAGCGACCCTTTTCGAAAAAGAGTCGAATAAGATATATTCGACTGAACCGCAAAAATGTTCCAACAGGGAAACGGCAAAAATCGAAACATAAAGACATGGAAGAGACATCTATGGGAAAAGCTGTGAACGCGATTCTATTTTCATGTATCTCAGCCTTTTCATTTTGCGCCCCCAAACTTTGGGTCCGATCCATCATGTTACCATTGATCGATAATATAAGTCTAGCCCATGTCTCGAGTTTAGGTCTAAAAAATCCACAGTCAGCTTGAGAGATGAGACGTATTACACACGGTTTTACCATCATACTAAAGTATGATGGTAGGTTTCATATTTATATAAGCATATAGAACGAACAATTTAAACCCTTAAAAGCAATGAAAGTCTATTAATGTTAAGTATCAGAATTTTTAGTTTTGAAATAAAACTCCGATTATCTCAACCACGGCATAGCTAATTGCCTTCTCAGTCTCCAGTGAGGTTGATTTTCGCATTAATATAATTCCATATAATTATTGCTGAAATTATTTCGAAATTCTGAGTTTACGGCCAGTGTAGTTTCGTCACCTCCAAGCTTAGCCCCAAAGGTTTACATAAAAGTAAAAGGTTTACCGACATAGGAAAAGTAAAATTCATTTCAAAGTTAACAGATCATGATATCAATGAGAGAAATACTTAAAAAGAAATACAATTCATTTGAATATCTTTACATCAAGAGAATCAAACATTTGAGTATATCGCTTAGAACCCTTGTTAGAATAAAATGAATTAAGGCATAATGATTGAGACTTTAAACTCTTTTGAGCATACGTGAAGAATTTCCATCATATCGATTATAGAATGTACTTTAAATGATATATATTCATAAAATTTTAATTATATTACAATCTTAGGAACTAATACTTGCATGAATGGGGCAAAAAACAATAAGGTTCATCAAGTTCACCACCAAACCTATGTAACTTTTTGTTTAAAGATTGTTGTCACCTTCATCGTGAGTTTTATATAACTATTCATATAAAGATTTCATTTTAAATTTTGCCAATGTTTTTCATCACTTTTTTCCATTAATTAAAAAATTTTCATCATCACTGTTTTATTATTTCAGTTTCCTTCATTGCGCCCGTTGGAATGTAAAAGCAACTTGTTTAGTTGCTTTCAGAATGAAACTTAAAAATAGGGTGAATTTAAAATATTGATTTAATAATGCTTTTATTGTGGTAGGACATCTTAAAATCTTCCTTGTTGAATGACACGTAACGTATTAATGTTTGATGATTGAGCTGAAGATAAATTTACACCAAAAACAAAGAAAAATCTACGAATTAAATAGGCAGAATGGAGAAGAAAACTCATCATAAAATGACCTCGATACTGATATAAAATTTTCTCATACTTGTTGCCTTGCAACAAAGAAATATTTCTATTAACCAAGTTTTTTATTTCGAAAAGCTTTCCGAAAATCAGTATAAAAATTTTTTCGCTTTTTTTCCTAACTAAGCTTCTGTTTTTTTATTTAGTTTATGAATTTGTGCGACAACACTAAATGAATATTTATTACCATCTCGAAAAGAATATCCGAAACATAACACGGAACATTTATTAGAATTTTTCACGTGTAATAAAAACGTTGATTACAGTTATAATGATCATTTTTTACTTCCTTGGGACAACGAGCGTGATTTTCTCAGAAAACACGAAGAAAAATGACTTTTTCCTGTTGATTGCTTTAAATTTTTGAAAGAACTAATCATTTTTATTAATTAGTAGATTTTTGAGTGGTCTAATTCAATTTAACATGAAAAAAGTGCAACAATAAAAAGTGTATTTCATTTTGTTGACCATTAATATTTTCGTACATTATCATATAAACATTATATTTTTGCGCTTGGATCAATTTGTTGTGTGAACTACACGGTTTAAAACTTTTATATATTTCAAAACCATGAATTCAGATGTAACTGTAATTTTTTTTATTTTTACTAGTTTTGAAGGAATGTTTGAAATTTGAAATTTAGTATAGGAATAAAGATTTTATTGTACGAAAATTTTTTAACATAAAATATGCGTAATTTTATTTCATGAACATACATACATATTTTTAATTTATACTGCTGAAAAGTATTTTAAAAACTAAGCATTTATGCACGGACAATGTTACTGAATAAAAGATATCGATAAAAAAATTTAATACTTTTTAGGGCTTTTTGATTACAAATTTTTTCGCCTACGACTTTCCATATTTTCAGCTTCTTTGCTTACCTCTACATGTGGCGAAATAACAAATGATGAAAATCACCAAAGCGACTGCTAAAGCAATACTAACATTATCTCATGAAGCATTTTACTACTTCATTAATCTTGGATGGTATCTTTCATGTTGTGATACGGGAAAAATTCGACGGAAGATAATTTCAACAGAAAAAAGTTTTTTTTAACCTGACATTTTGAATGTTTTCGTCTTTTAATAATCTAAATTTGAAATCTTTAGGATAAGGAATGGCACTGAAGTCATTTTGGGAATGTTGGAATGAAAGATTTCTGATGAAATTAAAATATAAATAAATATATTTGAAAGTAGTCTTTAAAAATTAGTATAAGAGGATGCAATTACTATAAGAAAAAACAAAAATAGAGCATAGATTTAATTTTAAGTTCTTTTTTCAATATATACATTAAAATTAATTGATATTCCACATTATTTTAACTATCCTAATGATATATAATGCAATGATATTATATATCTTAAATTGAAAGGTGATATAAATTTAATTCTCTTATTTTAAATTATTTCCAATCTTAAATTCTCTTCACCAGTATTAAAATAAAATTAATATTTTCATATAATAATAAGGAAATATTATTTATATTTTCCTTTTACTCTTTCGAAAAATTGATTGCTTTCCGTGTCAAAGGTTTTCTCATTTTCTCTCTGAATATAATTCTGACACAAAAATCTGCATTTGGTCTCACCGCTCTATCATAGGAAAATGTTTGGTACACCATTGTCAAATAGCAAATATAGCTAAATAAATAGAGCATTATAAATAAAACAAACGAAAAATAGCAAATAATTTATTTACCGGGAAAACGGTTTTATAGTATTATTCTTATAACCATATAGTTCGAATATTTTCATGAGAAAATTATATCTTAAACTTTCCAATACAACTCGTATAAATATTGGAAATTCTTATGTAGGTCTCATGACAGAGAATTTTTATTTTTCCATTTAGTTGTAACGTACTAAATGAGGAACACGTCATTCAAAATAATTTATTTCAGGATTCCAGATACGTTCCAATAAAAAGAAAAAATAATTAATGTTCTTCGGTACTGCAAAACCTAAAAATACAATTTCATTTTGATGATATTGAAAATAAACATTTCATCTTCTCTAATCTCATTTTTGAATGATTATGATCAATATGAGAATGCCTATTGATTTTAAAACCTATAGATTCACATGCATTTTGTGTATGCATTTTTTTCTTTCATAATTTTCAGTAAAAATTAAGGAAAAATTTATTGTTAAGATCAACCCCGATATTGGTTTTCAATTATAAATTGTAATCTGATAATCTAAAAAAATGTGTGTGTAACCTGAAAAAAATTTTCTACTCAGATTGTATGATCGAATCATTTAGATTTAATTTCTATTTTATTTTTGTTAAAATAAAAATTTCTCATTGGTTAAAATGAAAAATATAGTAAACAAAAAAATTCGTGAAGTAGAGTTTTAATTATAATTTTTATTGCAGACATTAAGCTGCTCTCAAGAATTCAATTAATTAGCTCATTATTTATTTTTTTAATGCCTGATATCGTTAATTGAGAAAATTCTTCAAGTCTTTCCAATAAGTAACTGATACATCCACAAATATTTATTACTTGACTTTATTTTGTGTATTTTATAAAAATTAAAAGATAAAATTATATTTAGCATCGCTCATCACTAGAATTGTTAGTAACAGAGAAATAAGATGGACGATTAATAACCATGCAAATAATTAAAAATCCATTCTGAAGACTTCCGAAGGAGGAGATTTAATTTTTTTAGATATCTCTTTTTTATGATATTCAACCTAAATTCGCTTTTTAGAAAGAAACTCTAAAATTAGTTTACTGCATTGGCGTGGATCAGGCAAGAAAGGAAACACAATTATTTAGGCTTATAAGAAATATTAAACCTATTGCGAGTTGAATTGAAGAAGTCTTTTCAAAATGAGACAAAATACATTTCACAAAGAGAATTTATTTACATAAAATAAATAAGAGTACTCATATTCATATAATAATGGAGCAAAATTTGTCCCTATAGGCTCTTCCATTCCCAAAGCCATGAAAAGCCTCAGAAAATACGACATCCTACAAATTGAAGAAAGTTAACTGCTTCAATTAAAGATCTCGATTATTAGCAAAATCAAAATATCTTCTTAGGTAAAAAAAAGGTTCCGAATTTTACTTGAAAAATAAATCTGGAGCAATTTATTGCAAAACTAATACTCAAGACGGTAAAAAAATAGAAAATAAATTCAAAACTAACACACATTCTTATTTACAGAATAAGCGCCCCTTAAATTAAAAATATTCAAGATGGATTTAAATAATTGTGTAAAAGTTTTGTTATATATGTATTACTGCACATGTGAAGTGAGATATGATTAAATTAAACACAAAAACAGGTTATTTTTTTTTATAAAATTATATTAAATAAAAAAATTATTTACTTTTTTGTTAACATATTATTAGAAAACCTAAGAACAATTAAAAAGAAATTGATTTATTCATGAAATTCATTTCTAGATCTATATTTTTTATCTTTAATATAAAATTTCAGATATAAAAAATTTTGACCATTAAATTTTATTATCACAATTTGAATTCATTTTTTAAAACTCCTAACATATTATATCAAAGAATACACACAAAAAATAGACTTTTACAATAAGAATTGCAATACTATTGAAACAGTTTTGTATTTTATAACACCTCTCTTTTATTATTAAAAATTTCTCATCTATACTTTCATTTTTTAACCATTTCCACAAATGTCTCATTACATATCAAAATGCTTTTGAAATTATCATAGTTATCACTATTATTTATGCTTTATCGTTAATGATAATAATCACTTTATATATTTTTAAAATATTCTTAAGTTTATATAAAATTAATAAGAAATATTTCAAATTATTTTCGTATCTGTTCATCAAAACGTAGGTAAAGAGTATATCAAAAAGCAAAATAATTATTTTATTATTAATATTATTATTAATTTATATTTTCATTATCACAGGTTTTTAATCCCTAATGAATTGCCTTATGGCATAAGAAATATCTTACTGAAAAAATGCTATCATTGTTACCTTTAATTACGATTAATAATAAAAGTGATCATTCAACTCTTTTCAAAAAATTATATAAGGTCAAAATAAAATAAATTAAGTTTATCTTTTAAAAACTTGCCACTAAATTATTTTCCACATTAACAGAAAAAATAAAATAAATCTTTTACAATTTATGCGCTATTCAAAAATTGGAATAAATGATACTTTACTCATCATATTATTGGAAAAGCAATTCTTGTAATTTTTCTGTTCATTTAATACCATCGATTTTAGAGGTTTCCAAAAGATCAGTTAGGTGTGAGATATGTATCAATAAAGTTTTTAGATTTTAGATTCCGAAAATATAAAATAAACAATTTTAAAAATTATAAATATAAATTTTTGGGATTTTTCTTTGTCTTATTTTAAAAAATTTCATTATGAAATTTCTTTAATTATTACCGTTAGCTTGTCTTTATCATCATTTATACTCTTCATCACAAACTACTTCTACATATAAATTTAAATTTTTTCTGTTCCTCATTATCTCATTAATCATCCATTATACACTTCTTTCAATAACATTTATAAATATCTTACACAAATAAATATGCTGTAAATTCCTTAGCAGAAATATATAAAGAATTAGTCCTTTTAGTTAGGTCTTATTAATAGTTAAAATCAGGTACTCTAAAATAAACTAGAGTTTAAAAATTATCTAAGCGGCCTTATGTTTTTTGAATTTTTTTTTATTAATCATCTATTACGTTAACATTATTGAACGTTATCTTCAAAATTACTGTCAATTTCAATTGCCCTAGCTCCCAAATATTATTACTTTCTTTTGTTACTAAAATCTTAATGTATTGGATTTAATGCTAGAAAATGGAAAATGCTAAAAAGAAAATGTATCAAATAATTTTGTTTTCATGTCGTGCTATTTTATCTTATAAGAGAAAATATTAAATTTTTGCAACATTATCACATTAGAATTTCATTATTAATGTGGATTTGTTGTTTCATTAATTCTTGTATAAATGTTACTTTCGAAATTTAAAAGTAAATATTCTTGTCCAATAATAAATATTCAAAAAAATAAAAAGTATCAAAAAATAAAAATCGAATTTTCCAAATTGGATAAGAATATTACTTTTAATATTATTTGCAAATTCATGTGTTAAGAATATCAATAAGACAGTACTCTTAAAAAATTAGATTAAAATGTAAAATTTATTTATTAAACTTTAATCAATAAAGATTGATATCAATGGATTCGTTTCATATTCAATTATTTACACAGGATATACTTTTATAGGATATACTTTTACAAAATTGTCAGTATCTTAAATTCCAATATTTAGCTGTTTTAATTTTTATCATTAAAACCTAACTTATGAATCCATTAAGGTAGCATAAAATTTAATGTAGCACTATTAAGGATTTTACGAAAAAATACATTTCTTTAATTCATACAAATTTAGTTTAAATATTTTATGCACAATCACCCCTGTCATTATAACTAAAAATCTTAGATTTTATTATATTAATCTCCAAAATTTTCAATTTCATTTGATCTTTTTTTCTATCTTCAATGTTATCCTTCATATCCTTTCATTAGTTTCTCAAAACCATTTATAATTAGGAGGTACAAACACATATTTTAAGTAACATTCTTTGTGGAGATTATAAATCTTTCCAAATTATCCAAGATTCATTACTTCCCTTAAATTCTCATTCTTTTTGGATTACTGTATAAAAGTATGTTACGTTCGATTTCTCATGCAAACATATTTTAATAAGTAAATCATTGTATTTTATAATATATTATTATTAAGTTCATGTACTTTATATTTACATCTATTTTCAGAAATAATTATTGTTATGTTATAAATTAGAATTAAATTTCAGATAATATTTAAATTTATCAAATCAAAGATTATTTCTAAAATCATCAGATTTCAATCTTTTTCTATGTAAAATTATATATATTAAATAATTCCAAATGTAATATTTTATTTCTAATATAATATATAATGTAATCATTATTCATAGATAAATGAATAAAATTATTTTTCCGATATAAAAAAAAGACCATTTATTATTTCATGGCAGTAAGAAGTATTTTAACCTGTTTGGTTTAGAAGTTAATTATTTTAATGTTAACCGCAGAGACTAAAATACCTCTGCTGGGATTAGAACAGTTACAAAAACAGGATAAATAAACAATAAATTGCGTAGTGATAAATCTAAAATGTAATTAAAATCGATGCATTTTTAGTTCTGGTAATATAAACTCTGTGCTCTACTGCACATAATTATACATTAATCGAATAAAAAGTATAAGCAATAATATTTGACGGTTCTTTTTTGATATTCACTGTTTTTATATACAAAATAATAAACACTGTATTGACTAACATATAGTGATTTTGTAGCTTGTAATCCTGCTGAAAGAAATTATGAAAATACATAGCTTAAATTTGTTAAAAGAAAAAAACCTATAAATAATAGCTTTTTTATCTGCGATTTAAATTATAATTTTAATTTATTGGCTTTTTTATCTAAGATCTAAATTTTCTGTCATTTTAAGATTTCAAATCATTATGAATATTCATATTTCAGTTGAACTTCTTTTTCTTAATACAATTATCAGTGATTAAGTTGTCGTTTAACTTATTTCTTAAAATGTTTAATTTCATATACTAATGCTTTATTAAATTTATATCCAAAATTTATACACTTGAAGCTATTCCAATTTTGCACAATTCAAAATATGATTCTTTGAATTATAGGCAAATCATTTAAATGTATTAACTGTCAGATGTTAGATTTAATCATCACTTTAATTTTAGGTTATTAATATTATCATGAAAACCTTTAAAAGCAATATCGAACTTTTATAAAAAAACTGAAGAGCAAAACTAATGATTTTATACAAAAATTAGAAACTATCATTAAAACATTCCTTAATTCATGCAATTCACGACTTCAAGATTTTCTGATTGATGTACATTAGATGAAAAATTCGTTTGCTTTCTACCTTCTTGTAATATAGAATAGGAAAGCATTAGTTCAAAATAGAATGCGAATCTATCGTATGTTATGTTTCTTCTTTAGATAATCTTAACTGAGTAAAGAACGTATTTTATCTGTTTTAGAAACATTTATTATTTTATAATTCACAAAACTCAAGATGATATTTCAGTTCAAATTTACTAAATTTTATATAAGTCTTATGTATTTTTAAATTTTAATTTTAATAATAATAAAATTTTTCAATTTTAAAGATATTTACATTAATATATACATAAAAAAAAAGCTTTGAAGT